>BMAU01018195.1:0-140000 GCA_019973935.1 Trichonephila clavipes | reverse complement strand
CTTCGGAAACTTAAAAGTAAAGACAGCTTTTTACCTTGCTTTCCAACAAAAATACTCTCAAAACCTTGAAACGAATTTCGAAATTTAACTTATATTAACTGAAACCTTAAAAATTAAACATTGCGTTAAAAAATTCTCATTTAAATAGAAAAAAGGCTAAAAATAATGTTCTGTATTATTTAATTTTCAAAATATATTTTAATGTATTTGTTTATTTTTACTTTGTTGTTTTTGTTTCATCGACGGACCAGCCACGCTTTTTTTCTCTTTTTTACTTTTTTTATTTAACCACACAGCATATATATGCTATTTACAAGCGCAGCAAATTTTAATTAATTTTTATTGTGAGCTTCGAGTATTAGAGTCCTATATTAATGCTCACGTCTGAGTATTAAAGAGAAAATTTCTCGTCTATCTCGTTCTACAGAAAGTTTTCAACTGCCGGCACAGCGCGGCAAGGAAGAATATTTGCATTTATGCGCATGCGACAACATCCCGCCCGGCCTTGCCATGTTCACATGCAAGAACTTACAAATATCATAATTGGCACAATATATATAAATTTAGCACATATAATTAAATACAATGATTATAACAATTTAAATGTAATAATAAAGTTAAATCAATAATTTTACACAAATGAAATATAATATAGCAATACATATACACACAATTTACTTTGTATCAATTGGGAGAACAGCTATTTTACTGATAGCTCTTTTAAATTCTCCTGATTGAGTTTTAACCTTGACATCTCTCACTTTTCCATCTCACCCATGATATACTTCTAAGATTCGAACTAAAGGCCAAGTATTTATAGGTAAGAAATCCTCTTTGATTAAAACCATTTGACCAATCATTAGATCATTTTTTCAGTTATTCATTTCGATCTAGCTTGCAGTGTATTCAAATAATCAGATTTCCATTTTTTCCATGTGCGTTGCACAACCTTGGTAATCTTTTCCCATCGACTGAGACGATTTTCATTTACATCTATTCCATTTGGCTCAGGTATTGATGTTATAGGTCTCCCTATCAAAAAGTGACCAGGGGTCAAAACATCGAAATTATCTGCGTCGCTACTGAGAGGAGTCAGTTGACGCGAATTCAATATTCCGTCTACCTTAATCATAATAGTTACAAATTCTTCAAAGGTAAAGTGAAGATTTCCTATCGCTCTTTTAAGATGGTGCTTCACAGATTTTACATCTGCCTCCCAAAGACTTCCAAAGTGAGGGGACTTGGGAGGTATAAATTTCCAATCAATATTTTCTGACTCGAAATATTTAGCTAAATTTTCATCCGGAAAATTAATTAATTTATGAAATTTCTTTTTATGAAATTTTCACGCTTTTTTCTTTTTTACTTTTTTTATTTATAACGACACAACATATATATGCTATTTACAAGCGCAGCAAATTTTAATTAATTTTTATTGTGAGCTTCGAGTATTAGAGTGTATATTAATGCTCACGTCTGTGTATTAAAGATAAAATTTCTCGTCTATCTCGTTCCACAGGAAGTTCTCAGCTGCCGGCACAGCGCGGCAAGGAAGAATATTTGCATTTGTGCGCATGACGTTGGCGCGCATGCGCCAACAGCATTCTTTAATCAGTCAGAAGCTTATAATCTTGAATTATTTTTGATGATTTTAATTTTGCGCATTTATGATAAACATTGTTTGGAACAAACACTTTGCTTCACTTTTAAAAATAAATATTTTTTCTTAGCAAATCTCGTTTTCCGTTTTGGTTTCTCTACTCATCTGTTTTGTCCATACATTCGCCCAAAATATGTTAATTTTTTTTACTTCAATCCCTCTACAAAATTTCCCTCATTATTGTATAATTGGCATGCATTATAAATATTCACATGATGCATGCAACAAAATAAAAACACTTACAATATTAGAACGCTGTATACTTTACACAGTCAATGGAATTCTTTTGTAAAAGAAGTAAAAGATTTGTTTCATTTTTAGTTGCTTTAAAATTGCAGTTATGTTTCTTTCAACAGTATAATTTGAAAGATCAGCATGTTTAAAAAATTGGAATACAGTAGATTAATGAAATCAAAGTTACTTGAAAGTTTAAAAATATTTTTAAAAATACACTGGTGGCTATGAATTCAATGGTTGTTTTGGATGCAAACATACTTTTTTTTATTGTCACTCAGCGAATATCACAATGTTCAGGAAAAATAAGATATTATGGAGTATTTCATTTTGATAACTCTGGAACATATATATTTATGAAACCTCTGCCCGAAAAAAATTTAAGAATATTATTTTGTAGATTGCTATGAAAACAAAGGAGAAGTATGAGAGTGATTTTCCTGAAATTTATTATTCTGAAAATTCGTATGGAGTCATCAGGTCGCGATGTGGTACCCAATAAATTTTCCTTTCTTTTTTCCCTGTCTCTCTTTCAATATTGATAGGAAATATTCTGTATTTTCAAATATATTTACGGAAGGAATATGTATATATATATATAAATATATGTTTGAAATGTTGACATGTTTAGTAACTACAGAGATGACAAGTTCGGTCAATCAAATTCGAATAAAATTTCAATTCGATACGCTGCTTTGTATTTCTGTAAAATAAATTTAATGGAAAGGCAACTTTTAATCCAAAATATTGGAATTCTAAAAATAAATTGTATTCGGCAAAGAACCTTTGAAGCAAACGTGTTCCATAGCTAAATAAATTGGAATCCCACGACATAGAATAAAGTAATTTGATAAAGAGCAATGCAAATTGAATTTATGTAAAAATAGTATTTGTGTGTGTGTGTTATTTTCAAAAGTTTAGAACAATCCTAAGTCAACCCTTTTGTGAGTCACAATAATTGTTATACAATAGCATTTAAGGGAGTACATTTTATTTTGCGAAATTTTAGGTTTTAATTTAAATGTTAGGGGTGAGAAGAAAAGTTCTGAAGGTACCATTCTCCGTAATGAAGAAAATTAAATTTAATGGTGATCATTTAACATTTGAAAAGAATAGAAGCACGTTGCGATGCAAAAGGGGACATCATATTCTGCACACATGTAGAGGGTTTTCTTTTCATGTCCATTTCTATTACTTTTCATACATCGTCTATAGTTGGAAAACAACTTTAGCTTATGATTTTCCACACCACTGGCTAAGCGCACGTCATCCGGAAATACGTTTTGCTTTGCTTGGTAGCTAGCAGGACATCATTTCCTTTCTCTTGCGAAATATCCGTCTATTAGATGACGAGCTTACGCTATAAAGGATGTTATCTGCTCTAAAGTTATGTTTCATTTGTTCCCTTGCACAATAATTGAAGCTATTTATAATGGCAAAGTCAATAAGTAAAAAAAGATAGTATGGGAATTAATCTCCTCATCGTTATAATAGCGATAGCAATATATTATGATGGGTTTTGCAATTTTACAAGTGTATTTTGTAAGATTACGTAGATGGGAAGTAAACTTTCCAAGGCCTATGAAAGGGTTAAATAATTATTATATGGTACGTTCTAAGCTACATGAGATCTATTAGCAACATACTTTATTATTCTGAGCAAAATTCAAGTGAAGGAAAGGGCGCTTAAGCTAAAACCTCTTTTTCCCATACCATGTCAATATGAAAAATTATAATTTTTAGACAGATGTAACTTAAATTAGAGCATCTTCAGAGTTTGAACATTTAATAGGAAAAAGACAAGAGTCGCTAACCTTAGCGACGGCTGTAATTACAAGTTCACGGATATCGCCATTTAGTTAACGTGACAACGAGCAATTGTTGAAAATATTAAGTGAGTTAATGTATGTTAAAATTGTAATCATATTATTATTTTTATTAGATGCATTGTTGGTAAAACAAAATAAAAACCTTGAATTTTTTACTATAGAAGATTCTGATATATTTTTTTAGATAGAGAAGTCATTAAAATATTTTCCAATAGATTATTTAATCTATCTGTAAAACACTATTAATTTTCAAACATTGCATGTTGAAACACTCAATAAAACACAAGAAAATTGTAACATTTAGATTCTTTGTTTGCTTAACAAATATGTATGAGGGTTGCCCAAATGAAAAGAGGATACGTTCAATAAAACTAATAAATTGTATTGGAAATCAATAGAAATTGCTCTGGTGGCTGTAACATAGGTTCCATCGTTTCGGCTACATGCCTATGTGTTCACTTTAGATAGAACGTGATTGATTCTTGAGGAAGTACTGACCAGATTACATCACGCCATCATCCAAATAGAAATGTAATACTGTGTTAAGTGACCTAAAGACAAATACGTCATAGGATGCAATATATATATATATCTATGGCGGGTGCTCAAACATGTCCGAAGGGTTTTTTTTAAGTTACCATGGTTTAACAGGAGACGTGTGGGCTGATATTGTCAGAAAGATCAACAATCGATCACTGCACTTTGCAAAAAATTTTATTCCAACTGTTCCAAGATGTTCGACTTAAGCAATGATCGACATATACTGCCATTATTGGTCAATAGATGTCCGTTATAAACTCACCTCCTATAATCAGGAACTTGACTACTGCATGTCGTAAATATCGGGATGCATGATTAGATGGAAAGACTTTACTTTTGATTAAGTTCCTCTACCACTAACGAGTTTCACTGTTAAACATCGTGTGTGGTGTGCACTTCCTACTGTCCATCGCATTCTAGTTGGGTGTCCCTTCTTTAGCTACACTTATTCTCATGCAATCGCATACGTCCACTTTCCATTTAGAAAATCCTTACATTTTTCAAAACATGATAAATTATTTAATCTCGGCTACTTTAATCCTTATTCTCATTACTTCCAAGCACTAGATATTGAAAAATGTCAAACTATTATACATACTTGCTGCCTGCCCCGGCGTTGCACAGGGTTTCTCTACTTTTGTAAATTTTCCCTTTCTTTCACAAAAACAACACTTATATCACTCTTTTTCAAAATGATTTCCACGCTCATCCTCCATCAATTAGCCCGGCATTGCTCGAGTTTTTACCGAGTGTATAACTTAAAGTTCCCATTTTCAAAATTGTTTCCCTTCTTTTCTGTCAGACAGATTTATTTCCCTCCGGCATTGCACGAATATTTTTAAATGCATAACATATTGTTATGGAAATTCCTCAACCAATCTCGCTGTCAGCCATTCTTGGTATGTGTGCGTGATTTCTGCATTAATGTCATTACAAAATTTGCGTGGTAATTTTCCACAATTATTTATTTTTGCCCTTTTAAAATTTTGGCTACCACTGAAGACCCGTGGTTGAATCTGTCAAGAGTTTAAACGTGATAGTGTTGGTGTGGTATGGTAGTTAAGAGAGACGGGTGCCAGCTCAAGTCTCATCCTCGTTACTTGATAATGGTTCAAAATGTCGAGGCGTGCCGCCAAAAGCTTTCGAATAAGTGAACTGTTGAAACTTTAATATTCCCTCACTCACTTTGCAACTTTTTTTTTTTTGCCCCAGAAACGAAAATGTACATTTTTGAAAATAGTTGTATGCTGAAAAAGTAGAAATTTTTATAATTACAAAATATCACAACTATATTAAATGTTGGAACTAAAATTGTAAGCATTTTTGAAATGTTCGATACACGGGGAAAAAGCTCCATGCAATTATTTTTATAAATAAAGAAATTATAAAAAGTATGGATTTCATAAGCAGTTATTAAATATTTAAAATTTGAGCAATTTTTAAAAATTCGAAAAAAAAGTTTTCGGCATTTTATTTTTTTTAAATCACTAACTCTAAAAAACAAAGTAGGAGGTTTCTAAAAATCATTTTCATATAAATGCATCGATCATGATTCATTTTAGAAAAAATCATAAATTGTGTAAAGTATCGTTGTTTGTTTTAAAAAGCCGTACTAAATCATGGCGAAATAAATTATCTTTCTAATTACAAAATTACTGATGAATGTTCTAAATGAGCGAATAAATTTTTGAGTATTTTTTTAAAAAAAAATCATATAAAAATTAAGCAATGATGTTATTTTCAACATGGGTACAATCGGTAAAAACAAAATGCTTTTGCCTAAAACGCCACGAAATCTTCGGAAATGAAGGATGGAAAATACCTTTAAAATAAAGGAAGAGATATTCAATGTTGCCAAATCTGGTGACTTTCAATATTTATATATAGGCACATTTTCTTTTCTATTGTAACATTTATTAGGTGCGGAGTGCACAGATGAAAAGCTAATACTTTGACACAAAACAGGTTTTCGCTGCCAAAACCTAGGCTGCTGTAAAATTGCATTATTTGTTGAAGTTTTAATTTTTTTTAGGCCTTCAATTTTAAGTTAACGCCTTCAAACTTTATATATCTATTGTAAACAACGGCAATTTTTAAATAAAAAAATCAACAAAAACAATGCTTAAATAGTTCTCGCAAAAGGGAAAAAAACGAAAATTACAATTGTTTTTTTAAAAAAAACCGTACTTTTTAAGTATTTTTTTCAATCTTTGTACAGATTACGAAAAATATCGTTCCGCACACGGAAAAAAAGTTTCGTGAGATAATTTTTATAAATAAATAGTTTATTATTTATGTTAGACTATTAAATAGTCGGATCCAATTTTTTATGATCTCCTTGTGTTGTTTTTCCAATCCCGTTCCATGATCTCAATGAAAGTAAGCACACCGATTCGAACCCGATCTTTTTGAGTTTCGTGATTTGTGGTTGGCAGCAACTACCATGCAAATCGAGCGAGTATTTAAACTCGGCTCATGTTAGTTTTTCAAAAAAAAGGAAGGAGAAACGGAAATATAAGAAGTGTGTGAGTGGTTTCTCTCTTAGAGGGAGAGAACGGCTGGTTGGCAGTGCAACTGCAGGTTGCATCACCATTTTAGATTAGAAATTCATTTTACAATATTAGAAGACGGTTCGAATCGTATGTCTCTGGTAATGTTGCTTTTTGAACTTATTGTTTATTTTATCGCTCCAGTAACGAGCAGTGACTTTATGATTGATTATTAAAGGCCAATTTTAAGAAACTGTTTTTCGTCTTCATGCCTCCTCGACACATAAATTTCACTGCTAGCTTAGCAAAATTTAAATTAGTTTACCAATAAGTGTAACAAATTTGGTTATGGGCCCAGTCCATGTACTGTGTCGAGACAGGCTAAGCAGTTGAACCATGCCATGAACTTTGTCTATTTTAATACTGTTCCAGTCTAGAACTATTTTTTTATGAACTCTGTTGCTAGTACGCTAAATCGAGTAACAGATATGGAGTTTAACAACCAGATATCAGTGTTGACTCAAAACAACTGGAACACATGGAAGCATGATATGCAAGTACTCTTAATGCATTATGGTTGCTGGCAGTTTATAATACAGACCAAGTCAGAGCAACCTGATGAAAAGGCAACATACAAGGAAAAATTAGATTTACAACTTCGTAAGGATAGATGTTATACATTGATCTATACTAACATCAGTTCAGATTTGAAAAATCTGATAACGGAAACAACTGACGGAGTAACGGCATGGAAGATATTAAAAGATCACTTCGAACCAGTCACAAAAGCAAGAGTAATTCAACTATTAGATCAATTTTTTGGAACAAAATACCAACCAGGGGAAGATGTTGGAATCTTCATATATCGTGTAAAAACAGCGGCAACCAGACTACAAGAAGCGGGTCATAAATTGGACGACCTGTACATAGGATTTCAATTAATAAGGTGGCTTCCTCAGGAATTCCAGTCTACCGTGCAACAAATCTACAGATGGAAAGAAGAGGACTTCAGAGTTGTCAAAATTGAAGCAGAGCTGATATTAGAAGCCAATCGTCTTCAGTTGATGAAACAAGATTTGGAGAAAGCGGAGAATGCTTACTTGAGCAGTTTCACTTCGAAGAAGTCAAAGACGTTACCTGGTGCTACGGCTGCAGCTCATGGAGATCCAAATGGCAAGAATGATTACCAAAAGAAAGGTGGTAAGGTATTTAACTGTAAAACTATTAAAACTGTTAAACAATCTATTAAGACTATAGGTCCGTGTTATGTATGTAATAAGTATGGGCATCTTAAAGTAAACTGTAAAGAGAAAAAGTCTCTACAAAAATCTCCTTCAACTGTAAATGAAACTTTTAACACAGAGTTTGATAAAGGTGTTTGGGTAATAGATACTGCTGCCACGAGTCATTTTTTGTAATGACAAGAGTTTATTTTTAGATCTTAAACCGATAACTAACATGAAAATGTCGTTAGCCACGGAGGATAAAAGTTGTCCCGTAGAAGGAATCGGTACACTTAGATTTCGGGTAAAATATAAGGGGAGTTTTCATGAAATAACTTTGACTGATGTTTTATTTAATCCTAAGTTGAGGAGAAATGTGTTATCCGGTTCCAGATTAGAAAGTAAAGGTGCGCATTTTGTGGGTACTAAAGGTAAAATTAATGTTTTTAATAAAGACTGGATAAAATTGTTCTCGGCGACACGCCATGAAAATTTGTATTTTTTTAAGCCGGATCATTATTTTATACCAAAGAGTAAAGAAATTAGTTTTTTTAGTGATGTAACCGCTAAAACAAAAAACGGATCAATAGAAATATGGCATCAACGCTTTTGTCATGTTAATAACGATTATTTGGTAAAAACTAGTAAAAATGATAGTGTAAAAGGTCTCCCACGCTTAACTGATAATGGTAAGACTCATTGTATACCGTGTAAATTAGCAAAGTCCAAGAGAGTTTCATTCAAAAGACGGGGGCGTAAGATCAAAACGTCCATTGGAATTGTTGCATATGGACCTCTGTGGTCCAATGCCAACTGAAAGCCAAGGCGGTAATAAATATTTCTTGAGTATAATTGACGATTATTCAAGAAAGGTGACTGTATTTCCCATCCGAAATAAATCTGACGTATTTCATACGTTTATAAGATTTCAGAAACGAGCAGAAGGTTTTCTAAATAAAAAGGTAATAGCAGTTAGAACTGATGGCGGACTATAATTTTGTAATAAGGATATGGATAATTTCTTGACAGAACTGGGTATAAAGCATGAGGTAACAAATTCATATACGCCAGAAATGAATGGGGTCGCGGAGAGATTCAATTTAACCGCTCTAGATGGCATCAAAACATTGCTTAAGTCTAGTGAAGTTCCCCATAAGTTTTGGGGAGGAGCATTACTTTGTTTCACTTATGCGTATAATCGAATTTGTCACAAAGACAGTAACAAAACGCCTTTCGAAAAATATTCAGGTAGAAAACCATCTGTATTGCATCTAAAACCTTTTGGATGTTTGGCATATGCTGGTGTGCCAAACCAAATTAGAAAAAAATTCGATATGCGTGCAAAAATGGGAATTATGATGGGATACGCACAACGTACTAAGGGTTATAGAATATGGTTGATAGATGAAAATAAATTAGTCGAGACTATTAATGTAAGATTCGATGAAAATAAGAGGGGAATTAATTTTAGACAAAAAAGTTAATAGTAACCTTAGATATAATTTAAACCTTCCTGATTATTATGATGATGAGGATGATTTTGATAGAGTAAAAGATTCATTAACGAGTCGTTTAGTTTCAAAGACAAGTACGGAAACGCCCTCAACATCTGAAAAACCAGATGTATCTTCCGATAATCATAGCTTGATCCCATGTACGGAGGTTAAGTGGATTCGAAATATAGGTAGGAAAGTAACTGGATCTAACGTATATTATAGTATAGAAGGGGAAGCAACCCGATTGAAATCTTTTAACGAAATAGAGAGATACTGTAAGAGGCATAATATTGAGTATGATCCTAGTTTATTTAATTTTAGAAAAGATAATACCGAATCCCAGGGATTTTCAGATTTGTCAGAGCAACAAGAAGCTCTTATGGTTGAAGTAACTATTCCTAACTGTTACAAACAGGCGATAAGATCCAGAGACGCATCTAAATGGCATGATGCAATGGATAAAGAAATTAACGTAATGAAGGAACGTAAAGTTTGGGATTTAGTTGATCATCCGGATAATATAAAATTTTAGAAAATCGTTGGGTTTATACCATTAAATATGATGAAAATAATAAAATTGTTAGATACAAGGCCCGCTTATAGTTGCGCGAGGTAACACACAATTACGAGGCGAGTCATTTGACGAGGTATTTAGTCCAGTTGTTAACTTTACGATTGTAAGATTATTTTTCACTATCTTTGTATGTTTGTGGAAATGGACGCATATTCAAGTAGATATCACTAATGCTTATTTATATGCTAACTCAGATACTGTAATCTACATGAAGCAACCAACTGGATATGAAATTGATAATAACAAAGTGTGTAAGTTACGTAAAGCAATATATGGACTCCACCAGAGTGGACGCCAGTGATTTTTGGAATTAGAAAATAAATTAATTAAATTAAAATGTAAGAAGTTAGAGTGGGTTAATTGTGTATATATGTTTGAAGATAATGTAATTTTATTTTTTTTATGTAGATGACATAATTATATTTGGAAAAGAAATGGAAAACGTAAATTTTGTATTACAATTATTGCAGAAAAATTTTGATTTAAAAATTATGGGTAAAACAAAGAAATTATTAGGAATAGAATTTGAAGAAATAGGTAATAGTCTGTTTATACATCAGAGATCTTACATTCGAATGTTATGTGAAATTTACGAAAAATATAAATATCCCGTAAGTTCATTACCTATATCAAAAGGTCAAGTTCTTTCCAAATTAGATTCACCCAAAACTAGCGAAGAAATTTTAACAGTTCCTTATAGAAATTTAATAGGATCTTTGTCATTTATTGCTATACGCACAAGACCCGATATTATGTATGCAGTAAATGTATTATCTCAATTCCAAGCAAACCCGGGAATAAAACATTAGAATTGCTTATTGAGATTATTAGTTTATTTAAAATACACTCAAGAATATAAATTAGAACTTTCAAAAGTTAAATCATTAAAGCTAAGATGTTATTCAGACTCGGATTTTGCTACAAATAGGGATGATCGAGTGTCGATGGGAGGGTTCATAACTTTTATAGACGAAACTCCAATTTCATGGCGAACTTTCAAGCAAAAATCCGTTAGTCTGTCGACCATGGAAGCTGAGTATGTTAGTTTAACAGAAGCAGCTAAGGAATTCATTTGGCTAAAGAATGTAATTAATAATAAAAGTTTTAATTTGGAATTAAGTGAAAATGTAATGTTTTGTGATAATCAAGCTGCTATAAGTTTTTAAAAGTCACCGGTAGAAAATTATAGAACAAAACATATCGATGTTCGTTATCATTTTCTAATGAATTTGATATACGACAAGGTTTTCCAAATTAAATATATAGGTACCAAAAATAACTTGGCGGACATTTTTACCAAACCCATGGTAAAGGAAAAATTGTTATAATTTTGTAGAAAATTATTTCTTTTTAGAGAATAAGAGAGAGACTTTGTTTCTTTAAGATTAAAATATTAGTTTGTTTATTACAATAAAGATTGTAAATAAAATGTATTTTTTTGTGTTAAATTGTATAACATGTGATTATAGATTAAAATTTACTGATTTGTAAGAGATAATGGTGCGAGATTGGAAAAAGGGGGCCGATTGTTAGACTATTAAATAGTCGGATCCAAATTTTTATGATCTCCTTGTGTTGTTTTTCCAATCCCGTTCCATGATCTCAATGAAAGTAAGCACACCGATTCGAACCCGATCTTTTTGAGTTTCGTGATTTGTGGTTGGCAGCAACTACCATGCAAATCGAGCGAGTATTTAAACTCGGCTCATGTTAGTTTTTCAAAAAAAAGGAAGGAGAAACGGAAATATAAGAAGTGTGTGAGTGGTTTCTCTCTTAGAGGGAGAGAACGGCTGGTTGGCAATGCAACTGCAGGTTGCATCACCATTTTAGATTAGAAATTCATTTTACAATATTAGAAGACGGTTCGAATCGGATGTCTCTGGTAATGTTGCTTTTTGAACTTATTGTTTATTTTATCGCTCCAGTAACGAGCAGAGTGACTTTATGATTGATTATTAAAGGCCAATTTTAAGAAACTGTTTTTCGTCTTCATGCCTCCTCGACACATAAATTTCACTGCTAGCTTTTCAAAATTTAAATTAGTTTACCAATAAGTGTAACAATTTAAATAACAATTTAAGTAGTTTTCAAAACATCGTAAAAATCAAAGTTCTTAACGATTTATTTTTTAAATGACTGATTCTAAAAGAGAACCACATGGACTGTTTTAGTGTAGAATATCATTTCATTAACGAAAAAGGACGGAAAGATTTAGAAATCATTTTCATAAAAACGTATCCATTTTGACTCATTTTAGAAACAAACGTAAAAATAGAAAATATCACTCTTTTGTAAAATAAATTATACCGTATCATAGCGAAGTAAATGATCTCTCTAATTCTGTAATAATTTTCTGTCTTAGTGTCATAAAAAATTAAATCGTGTTTTAAAAACGTAGCTGTTAAAAAAAAACTTCGCACTAGCTAAAAGCCCGAGCAACGCCGGGCTAAGCGGATGAAAGGGGGATGTAGGTCATTTTAAAAAATAATATTAGAAGTATTGATTTTGAGAAGGAAAGGGAAGATTTATAAAAGTAGAGAAAGCCCGTGCAACGCCAGGCCATGCAACTAGTATATATATATATATATATACAGTAGGTGATCGGTTAACGAACACTTTCACGAAAAATTTTTGTGTTCGGATAACGAACACTTTCAAGAAATATTTTTTTGTGTTTGGACAACGAACCCATATTCGGAGGTGATCAGGGAGACTCCCCTTAAATTATGGATGGAATTTTGACAACTGCTAGAGATCTGGAATTGGAGGTGAACGAGGATAACATAGAAAATGGGACAGGAAGATGAACTGACGATAGAAAAAATCCAAGAAATTCTGAATGAAGAACAGCAAGAAACACAACGAAATGTGTCTCCTTCTGACAAGAGTAAGACGAAAGAGGACCAATGCCGACAACTGCCATTAAAGATCTTTCGAAAAAGTGGGAGGCTGTCAGAGCAATGGATTTAGAATTACACCCAAACCAAGCTGATGTCAGTAGGGTTGGGGATCTTTACAACGACAATGCTATTAATTACTTCCAAAAAATCCTGAAAAAGAGAGAAAAGCAATCGACATTGATCATGTTCTTCAAAGTCCATAAGCAAAAAATGAAAAGAACTGATTAAAAAACAATACTATATGTATGTATTATTTTTTTAAAAACTTACTAAGAAATAATACATTTTTTAAAATTTAATTTTTAGGGTCTGCAGAACGAATTAATCGACTTCACATAGAAGTCTATGGTGAATAGATGATCGGTTAACGAACAATTCGGAGAGCGAACATAGTCTTGGAACGGATAATGTTCTTTAACCGATCACCCACTGTATATATATATATATATATATATATATATATATATATATATATATATATATATATATATATTTAAATATATGAAATCAATCACAATTATCAATTGAAAATTTGAAATATATTTAATGTTATAATATATTATATGAAATCAATCATTTCAAAAAATTTGAAATAGATGAATGTTATAATACAAATATTTCATATCAAAATAATAAAATTCCATCGTTTTCAAACAAAATTAAAAAATTATAAAATAAAATAAAAATTCATAAAATATCCCAGTGCAATCTCGGACTTAGGACCGATAAGTGGGGTTAAACTAGTTTGATGGCGCCAACCTTCCCCCTATTGCAACTTGGTGAGTTAATTGGAAAATATCCAAATTTAAAAAAAATTAAAATTAAAAAGTTAAAATTAAACCATAATACTTGAAATATATATATATATATATATATATAATTAGTACATATATATATATATATATATATATTAGTGAAAATTGAAAAATAATATAATAAATTACGAAATTAAATTTTATTGTAATTTCTTTTTCAGTTTCAATCAATTCGATTAGGTATAATATAAAAATGAGCAAACAGAAAAACTGAATTCTAAATAATTCATAAACAATCAGTACATTTTAATGCGGTTTTTTAAATCTTAGATTTTTCTTATTGGGTATTTAATTTGTAGATTTTTTACATTAGGTTTCACTCTCGAAGATGCTAACAAAGTCGGAATGTTTTAAGTATGCTTCAGATTCTCTTTCTTTTCTCCTAAATCGATGTAAAACAAATAATATCAAAATATTTTTTCTATAAGTTCCTACTTACAAGGAGAGGGAACAACTAAAGAAATTCATTTGGGTTTGAAACCTTAAAGTAATTCTTCCGAATGGCCAGTCAATTTGGAGAAAAAAAGCCTCTTAAATAATGCTTAGCTTTTAGACAATTACATTTCAATTTTCTCCAACGATTTCGTAGCTTAGTTGATATGTAGTCTGCATACTATGCGTGCCGTCTGGGTTCGCTCCATCGTCAATTTTTTTTTCTTTCATTTAATTATTTTTAAAATTAAATAAACTTATGCATGAAAGGTTTATTATATAGTAAATATTTTTTATAATTATTGTATTTTATAAAGTAAAAACACAATTCAATAAATGTATTATTTAAATTATTTATTACTAAAATTATTTAAAATTATTATTAATAAAAATATTTAAAATAATTATTAATCAAAATTATTTAAATGATTATTGATTACAATTATTTAAAATAAATTTTAATTAAAATAATTAATAATTAAAATTAATTGAATTATTATTAATAAGAACTATAATTAAAATTATTAATTTATCATTAAAAGTTTTTATTTATTTTAAAAATTATTAATTTATTATTCAAATAATAATTATTTTTTATAATTATTAAAATATTTTTGAAAATTAATAAAAATTTTTAAATTTATTTAAATTTATTTAAAAATGACTTTTTAAATGTTTTATAAAATTATGAAATAATTAAATTAATAATATATAAAAAATAAATTTTTACTATATTAGTTATAAAATAACTAATTTAATAATAGTATACTTTATAAATTATTTTAAATTATATATAATATTTTATTTATAGTATATTTTATTTCACATTATAAAACTATTTGTAACTAATTTTATGTATATCATTTAATATTTATTACATATTTTATTATAAATATTATTTATTAATATAAAAATATATTTATATAAAATTTAATATAAATAGTTATATTGTTACAGTGTATTTTTAATTAAAATGTACAAATTAATTGCCTAAAATATCATTTAATATTTAATAAACCTTTCATAAATAAGTTTATTTAATTTTAAAAATAATTAAATGAAATGAAAAAAAACATTCACGCATGAATCAAACCCAGACCTCACGCATAGTATGCCGACGAATTATCAACCAAGCGTTGGAGGAAATTGAAATTTAATTGTATAAAAGCTAAGCATGAATTTCGAAGGCTTTTTTCTCCGATTTGACTGGCCATTCGGTGGAGTTACATTGAGGGTTGAAAACCCTAAAAGAGTACTACTATTACATCAAGTCTCGACCCCAAAAGAATTTCCTTAGTCGTGCCCTCTCCATGTAAGATCAAAAGTTTAAGGTAAATACTATGTACCTTTAGTGAATTAAGAATCACATCATGAAATAAAAATGTATTCCCCATCTTTTTGATAAAGTGCATTTAAGTTAAATAACATACATTAGAAACATAAAAGTTTTCTTCTTCGGTTGCCAGCAAATAAAACAAAAACTAATAATTAAATCACAATATGACACTTTTTAAAAAATCCACTGAACAATTTATTGTATTATTTAGTGTATTGTATTATTGTAACTTTTTATTAATTCTGAAACTTTTAAACAGCAATAAAATTAGATAAAATTAGAATCGGTGCTTTTAGTTCCTTTTTGACTTTCTTAATATGAATTCCGAATCATAATGATATGTTTCGTGTGTGTATACATGCGATATTTGAAGATTTTGAGGCTTTGAAAACTCACATATAATTTTTTTTTAAAAAAATTACCGGGATTAAGGATTGATGTTTTACTATCGCAGATCTAATACGTTCCCCAGCCGTTGGTAACTCTCTTTATTGCGGCACCATACACAGGAAATACATGTCACTGCATGCACTTTTAACACCTAGTTTCTTTCCCAGATGGGAGGAAACTGGATAAAGCGATAGGAAACCGCTTTGACGATACGAAACTGACTTTGGAATTAAATTTCACCGACAGAACGAGAGCCAAATAGGCACTCAAGAGATCTTTTAAAGCCCGAAGATCATATGCCATCTACGCTGTTGATTTTCTGCATCATGAAATTCCCCAGACTTGGGTCATGGTCAAACTCTCAAACTTAGACGAACATGGCCAGCAACCAGCCAACTATTCCACCCAGGCGGTCCTATCCCAATATAATTCTTAAAACTTAACTTAAATATTTTTTACATTTTTGTTAAACAAAACATTCTTACTTATATTTATTATTTTAGTGTCATTGCCATAAACATATTGCTACGTAGATCCGGATTCGAGGATTTTATGCAAAACAATTACAAAGAAAACAACCAGTTCTTTAAAAGCGATGTGAATTTATTATGGAAAATCCAATCCTATAAATACATGATTCAGCAGCAATATTTGCAGGGTAAATATCCGAAGGTCTTCAACCCTTCAACATCAATCAAACACAAACACCAGTGTTTAAAAATACACGTACGTAAAGACTATTTACAAGCACAGCCGAGCTAATTGCTAGTCAAAACAATCCTCACTACTCGCTGGCTTAATCAAGACTGATCGCAGTACCGGCGATCATCGTTTTAATCGTTTTATATGCGCGACATAAATTTACAGAAATATAATCGCTCGTGTCATTGAACGTGACACTAGTGGAGAGATCTACTTATTTCTAGAAGATTCCAGAGGGTTCCGAACTCGCCAACATGGTCACCAATGACGCCAAAAGGGTCGCCAAACTGGTCTCCAAAAATGATGTCAACTTGGCTCTACCACCATGATTTCGCCATGTTCTCATTTAATCGCCATTATAACGTAAAGGGCGGCATTGCTTGTGAATAGTACAATTTTAACATGAAATATATATAACATAGATTAATACAAATGCTTTAAACACTCAAATACAAATTATTTACACTATTTACACAAAATTCGTAACAATATTGTTCCCAAAAGAATTACAAATATTGGTAACATTTTTCTTTTCTATCGTTTAATTCGCTGTTACATTATCGCTTTCTTTGATGATAACTTTAAAATCTCTTGTGTGTGATATCATTGCATGCCTTAGAATCACATTTCACTCAAGATTAATGCAAGCATAATTAATTGGTCCTTTAATAAAGCCAAATGGTGAGGGCACTCTTGTGTGATGCACTACATGCAACACGTCCCAATTTTCTCAAAAGCATTGGAATCTGTGGAAATGGCGAACCATGTAAGATATAGAACATCAATCTCGTGTTTATTAAACATCTTTTATACATCGATGCATTTTGATTAACATAGCGGAATTTTTCTTAAAAATGGAAAATATAAGAAATAAATCACCATCTTCTGTAGGTCTGCCGTTTTTGCCTTTACCTTTTCTACAGACTGCAAATGTATTCTTTTCAATACAGTTTAAACATTAGAAAATAGGTAGAAATTCATTATGCGAGGTTTGGTGAGTACGATGGATACTCGAGTACAGCTTGTCTGCCAAGAGCTGTTGAACATTGGCAACCGGGACGTTGTCTTGGTGTAAAATCCATGTGTTGTTGCTCTGTAGATCTGGTATTTACTTCCTCGCTCTTCCTCTAAGCTTTTTCACGACCTCAATTTAGTATTTCTGTTTTATCTCTTGGCCTTTAGAGAGATTCCCATTGAAACTTGATGATGCCATTAATACCGAACAAAAAAGATGAGCTGAATCTGTTCTTGAAGTCACAGATCGACCATAACGTTTTTCGTCTTTAACAACCTCCCGATCTTCCGAAAAGTGTAAGTGTCATTCAAAAGTTAATTATATGGCATGCATTTATCTCCAAGCACCTATTTTACCATTTTAAAACATTTAGTCGGAATTTGTTTTTAAATTTCACGAGAAATTTTGAATTTACTTGCAGCTCAAATTTTATGTTTTTCATAACAGTGGCATTTCGACACTACAACGTCTTACCAACGAGGATGAGAATCAAACTGAACTAGATACAGATATGGAGCTGCCGACAACCTAAATAAGATGGAACATATTCTTCTCCGATTCCTTCACATCAATCATAATGGCTAGGGAATGTGCATTCCAGTAATTTAATTGCCTACCTTGTTGTTGTCCCGTGTGTTTTTATCCTGGGAACATATAAAATAAAAGTAAAGAAAAACAGAAAACATACAATACAACAGAAGAATATACACATTTATTACAGATGAAGATCCCAGCATATAACAAGAAGAGGTGCGCTGCTTTCCCTTCAAGACTGTAATCCGTCTTGACGGTAAAGACCGATATCTTTCCCGAAGGAAATACAACCATGTCTTACTTGGGATTCGAACCCGAACCCACTCGGTTACAAGCCGAGGGTCATAGCCACCATACTGGCTGGGTGGCAATTGCTCTACCTAGTATTTATAATTATTATTTGTAATAATTAACGTTTACACACAGTTTCAGTTCACTCGTATGAGAGTCCACACCCTTGGTGCGAATTACTTTGGTTGGCGATAATTGCGCCATCTTGGTAACCCTTCTTTTAAACACTACATATGACAATCCTAACTATTTCTAGCGTTTTCGTATTTTGTGGGCGCACACTTCAAATTTCATTTTGTTGTTGGGATCAGGGCTGGCTGCGTGATGTGAGGAATTACTTTAGAATTTTTAATTTTTTGAATGCGAAAGGTAAGAAATAATTGACTGAATAGTGTATGAAAGGAGGATTGATTGCTTCGAGTTATGAATGTCCTAACTGTAATGATCGGCATGATGTAACATGGTCGACAATAAAACTCTTTCTCCGAAATCGTACATGCCACGCCGAATGTATGTTCGACCATTACCTCGCAGAATAAATATGGTGTCGCTCATACGATCATTGGCGTAGCGATGAGACTTTTAAGGTTTTTTTAAAATCTGTTGTTACACTGTACCACTCGAAAAAGATCAGCAGTAAGAAATGAAGTGATGTTTTTATATTGTTTACCTTAAATGTTTAATTTCATATATTTCATAAAAGCGTGTTTTTATATTTTCATTACGCATTTACCTTATCCCGCTATATTCCCTTGCCGTCATTGTCGGGTTCGCTTGGCGCCATCTTGTCATAGCTTGGCGCTATTTTCTGTTTCTCGCCAAGGGTGTGGGCTCTCCTAGGATTTCACCCACAATTTCTTTTTTTTAAATGGTTTTGTCTGATCATTTATCTTTGCAAATGAATACAATTAACTATGAAATAGGTTACTAATAAGTTTTAAATGGTTTCATCACTTTGATTCTACTTGGTATGTGTACCAGGTAGTTATATTTAAAGTTACACTATTCAGAGACCTGCAGAACATGTTCTGTTCATTGGATATTGATGAAACTTGGAATGTATGATCTTTGAACCACGGGGAAAATATTTCTGCAATAAAAATTTGTTAAAAATGTTGAACACCTGGTGGCTTTAATCGAATATTTTTTATGCACCATTTATATAAACTGGGCGTCATAGCCAGAAAAATCTTTAGCTTACGTTTGAAATCGTTAATCATGCCCTTACAAAAAAATCGAACTTTACTGGAAAAACTTTTTTATCAGAACGTAACAACCACTTAACTTCTCTGCATTAATATCGTCGTTTAAAGGATCTGTGAAAAGGGAACATATCGTTTATTGTTTTGAGAATATCAATCATGAAATTTAAAGAGAATGGAGATTTGTGTGGATGTGATGCCCGGAAAAGGACATAAACCAGTAGGGACTAAAACTTTCGAAGGAATTGCTACTGCTGGGGTTGAAAGAGCATGCAATTTCAACTATTATTTTGCAAGTGGTTGATCAGCATCCACAAGTTGGAGATTTCGTGGTGGACAGTACGAAACCTTCTGTGATACACTTTATAATGGTATATGTATGATCCAAGTAATGCAAACGCTTAAACCTTAAGACCACAAAACACGCCTTTAATTTTCTTGGCGTTTTTTGGTGAGAATGGAAGTTGATGACAAGTGGCCTTGGAAAACTATGTAATCAGATGAGGCACACTTTTATTTAGATGGAGCTGTGAATAGTAGATATTCCCGCATGTGGGGTAATTCAACTCCCAATATTCTGCATCTACAACCACTGCATTCTGATTACGCTACTGCTTCGTGTCGATTTACTATTGAATTTCTGCTCGCGCCTATTTTCTTTGAAACTCTCACTACACAAGGTCCTAAAATATGCTCTGCCACCAGTGAATGGTACCGTGAACTCCTTCATCAGCAGGTCACTCCTGCTCTACAGGAGAGACAATATTGGCAAACCACTATCCTTGTGCAACATGGAGCAACTCTTTATAGTCTGTGCCAAGTTAAAGCACAGCTTAATGCTACCTTTGGTAATAATCATGTAATATCCAGACATTTTCCGGATGCATGGCTGTCTTGTTCATTCGACTTAAATCCTTGTGATTTTTGGTTTCGAGGATTGCCAAATGACCATGTTTATATATGAGTAATTATGATTTTACATTATTTGAAAGCTAACATTATTCGCCATGTAGCTGAAATCTCACGTGAGTTGCTTCGGGCTACCATTGAATAATCTATAAAGCACTTCCAACGCGTTATTGATGTCAGTGGAACACTTAATGAGCATATTCTGTAATTTATTTCATTTTAAAGATTCTAACATATTTTCTGCTATTATTTGAGCACCGTATTTCCTCCTAGTAGTCAAAATTTGAATAATTTTTTTATGCAGAAATATTTTTCACGTGATACACATAGAATATATTCAAAGTTTCGTCAAAATCCGATAAGCAGATCGAAGTCTACAGGCCTCTGAAAAGTGTAACTTTAATTATAACCTTCCGGGCAACAATTTTCGCTAACAACAATACCCAACAAGACTGCCGCTCTTACGCATACATTTTGTGATATTAGAAATACTTTGTATTTTTTATGACTGATTTAATAAACTACTTATACATAGAAAAATGAACACAATAACAAAATTGTGTTTGTATTTATGACCACATGACACAATTGAAAACTTCGGCTTTATTTTGAACAAGAGAATCCAATTGTTTGGATGTGCTATGTTTTCTTTTACGACATTTTGACATGCGAGCTTTAAGCTGTCCCTTTTTTCACGCACATGCATTGCTGGATTTGTTTATTTCAACCATTTCATGTGAAGGGAAATGTTAAAATAAAAATTGCGGACAATTCTTTAAATTCTTATGTTTTTTTAAGTTTGCATGCTTACAAAGAAATTAATTTGCATAAAATGCTAAGTATTTTATATCATTTTAAAGAAAATTTAATGCAGAATTCAATAATAAACAGAAAATTCAAATATTTGTAAAATTCAACAAAGTTATGCTGCGATAATTGTCGACATGCATTGGATAATGATGATAGCAGTGAGTTATCAGATGTTAGTAACGCTGCGTTTATTCTTTATTACAGCTTCAAATCGATGTTTCATTGAGCTGAAAATAGTTTTAAGCTCTTCCTTTGCTATTACATGATGCCAGGAAACAATTATATAGTCAATTAGTTCCTTTTTATTTCATACGTACGTCATTCCGTCAAGAGTTATCAAACGGTGCCACAAGGCTTTGATAGAATTTAGGTCAGGACAGTTTCCTGGACAGGATAACAATGATATTTAATCAAAAATCAATGACATCGAATAAAAGAGTAGATTGGAAATATGTATGATGAGAAAGTGGTATTTCCTTAGTAAAAATTAAATAATAGGTGGGTAGTTCAGGGAATACATTTGTAGACTGAACGTTTTGTTTAAGACGTCAGGAGAAAATTCCAATAAAAAATAGCAGAAAAAAACCCGAAAAAGGTGCACTTAATCTGTTGATGACAGAAGAATAAAAATACTATGCTTCAGCGATAAAATAATTTCATAGATATCCGTCAGAAGTGATCTGAGGGATTGTGGTGTTTCTGTCAATTCAAAAACAACCAGGAGTAGATTCGTAGATGTATGACTAAAAGGTAGAATTCCAAGAAAAAAGCCCTATCTCAATCTATATCAGCACTGAAAGAGACTGTAGTGGTAAATGAATCAATGACAAAGATTAAATAGACAAAGCATTAATTTTCACAAGTTATATGGAGGGAGGAAATAAAAATATCGCTTTTCAGTTGTGATAGCCTAAAATATATAAGACGTAGAAACCAGAAACGCTACATCATGACTGCATCCAGGCAACTGTGAAGTACCCACATAGTTTTGTCACTTAGTGATGAATATTAGCAGATGGTATTGGTCTCCTTAATATCATTTTTGAACACTGAATGTCATAAAATACGTCGACACCATTCTAGAACCCAAACTTCTGCCTTCGAACAGGGTTCTATTTACCAACAATGCTTCATTTATTTTAAAGCAAGATTCTGCTCCTTGCCACACAATAATTTAATTGTAACACAATTGTAACACAATTTTGTAATTTTATCAGCAATTAGCTTCATTAAAGTTTCTAAATGTACTTCTTTTGTCACATTTTTGTGCTTAAATGCTATTCCTACTTAATTAAGAAATATATCTCATGCTTCGTTTCCACTTGGCACAGGAAGTACCATTATTTCTACAGCTTTTAGGAGTTTATCTAGTGAAGGATTTTTTAAATAACAAAATACGTTGAATTTACACATACCGTTTGTTCTTGCAAGCGTAATCTAGGCAACTCGTCCTAATTTTTACGTTGCACAACTGTGGTCCCAGGGAAGTGCAGACAAATTTCTTATCCTTCATAAACTCTGGGGATTTCAAAAGTATTTATTTTCGCTCAACATTTAAAAACAATTCATGTACGGTTTCACCGAGTTTTAAAACAGCTAGCAAGTCAACTTTTGAAACATTTTTAAACATTATTTATCATAATCAAAGTTCAAACTCCTCTTTACCAGATAATCCGTTAAGGCCTCTTCCGTCGTTCATTCCCTGGACTTGAGAGAGAGTGAAATGCATGTTATAGGAATATTTAAAAAAAAGAAAACAACAATTTACGAGAAAAAAACATGCATGAAGTTTTAACTTTAAAAAAAAACTAATTATGTGCATTTAGAAAGTTTTCAATTCAAAAATAAGCTCTTGTCGCCGTCCTGAGCATGATTTCTGACTGTTTCCGGAAAAACCAAGTAGTATAACTAATCCGAACCTGACACTTCATTTAAATTCACTCTTCGGCAAAACACATCTAAAGAAGTTATCACTTCAAAAAATGTGACGGGAACGAACTGTGTTTTGGGATCAAATAACAATGGAAGTAATTCGCGTGTAATTTGTGTATTATAGAAGAGGACAGTATAGATACATGAATATCAAAAGGATTAGGAAACAACTCCCATCAGGCTAAGAGAAAAGTTAAAACTTACTAATCGTTTTAAAACGTTATTTATTGCTTGAGTTCAGTGTGATTGGTCTAAAAATAAAGTTACTTCTTAGCTTTTCCATGGCTATTTTCCATGTTAAAATCCCCATTCATCATCAACTTCCTTCAAGCATTAATCTGATTCCATATATTGTATCGTATAATTAGTACCTTTAAATTGCACTTTCAACCTATGGCATTTAATATGGAGTGAAAATCCCATCTTTACACACAGTATTCCTTGCGCCTTTCACGCAGTCGAAATCGGAATTCTACCTCAACAATCCATTAATTATGCGTTTAATGTTTACTTGGGCAGAATGCTTTGTGTTCGCCAATAAGGAATCCAATGTAGAAGCGCTCGCCCTAATGTGCGCAATTTTGATGTCTAACAAATTTCGAATAATACTCTCCATTAGAAGCTTGCTGCTTTGGAATAGTTTCAACAAGATGTGAGCTAAATATGTTACACGCTTCCATGGTGACGTGAGGGATTATCATGATGTGGGATTTGGCGTAACTTATAACCAATCGTAATAGAGAAACTGTATATGCAAATAATGCATTTATTGTTACGTATTTTTAATCGTTATTTATTGCTTGAGTTCTGAGTAGAATTTATTGCACTAAATTTAAAATAAAAACAAGTTTTTTCCATTTATCTTTAATTTCTACATTTATATTTTTTCTTTGATAACGCTTAATGTTTGTACAGAAGATACATGTACGAAATAGGTTTTTTTACTTCTCTTGATCACATTGCTCAAATTGGAATATAAAACGAATGTAAATTACAGCTAAGACAGATTTTGATTTTTTTTATTCCTAAGTACCTTATGAAATTAAAAAAAAACACCGATGCGCAGTCCTCACACGAAAAATAGCTCACTTAAATTTTTATATGGCCATCAGATGTTAGAGAATATAGCTAAAAAAGATATAAAGAGTTTAAAAAATTGAAAGCTAAATATAATTCGATGTATATTCTTTTAACTTAAAATTCAAACTTTTTATTTAAATAAGTGAAATAATATTTAATTTCACTATAATCAACATTTGAAGTACAGAATTGAAGAAACTTTTACTTAAAGATTTGATTTCAAAATCCTATATATTCGATGTAATCTTTTTTTTTTTCAAATACAGATTTTCTTAGATTTAAATTATTTACATTTTAGATAAAAGAAATTCAATATATGTATACATATCTTTTAAGCAATCTGAATTGAGAAATACAATAAAAAGCATTCAGCTACCAAAACACGTGTGGCATGGGAGATTATTCTTTTAGTAAATAAGCATCAGTTACTTTCAAGACAAAATACCTGATGAGAAAAATTAATATTTGATTAAATAAACACTTTTTATTGCGTAACTTAATTCTTTGAATGTAATTTTTGAAAAGCTGCATAAGTCTTTTATCAGCAAATATATACGAATAGAAAAAATTGGACACAAATAATTATAACAATGAATTTAGATCACTAATGTTTAAAATCAATATTTCATGTTTGTGTTTAATTAAATATGCAAATTTTTTTAAAGTTATTCTATTGTGTCATAAAA
The DNA here is from genome assembly GCA_019973935.1 of Trichonephila clavipes. Lineage (NCBI taxonomy): Eukaryota > Metazoa > Arthropoda > Arachnida > Araneae > Nephilidae > Trichonephila > Trichonephila clavipes. The sequence goes on along the minus strand of BMAU01018195.1, from coordinate 114,921 downwards.
GAAGTAATAAGAAATATTTAAGTTATATAATACAGTGAACATTAAAAAAAAAAGATTCCAAGAATTTAAAAACATGTTTACTTCCAATTTTTGCTTAATGTTTTCAAATATTGTTAATAATTCCTTATTTTTACTTTACAGTAATTTAAGCCCCTGTGTGATAAGTTTATGTATATATAATAATCTGGATTAATTACTTAGAAAATATAATTACCTGGTTCTTTCAGATTAACTCAATAATCCTAAAATTTTTCTCCTGTGTTCCCTTAAGAAATTTAGGTTTTAATTATTCTTCTTGAAATTTTTTTGCATTAAAAATTATTCATAGCTAATCGAACGAAACAAAAATGTTTTAATTAACTTTGCATTTTGTTAAAAATTAGTAAAGGTAATTGTTGATTCCTAAATAAGTTGAGCATAAATAGTAAATTTGAAAATGTAATTGATTTTACTTTTGAATTTAAATTCAATCTTAAATAGAACAGCTAAATAATATCAATAATAATAAGTGTTACACAAATACTTCTATTTGATAAAAAGTTTTTTGTGATGTATGAATTCCAACATACTGCATTTATGCCTCAAAAAATGCGCATTCACTTGCCTCTTTTTTATATTTAAAAATATAGTCACCATTTATTTAGTAACTTTTCTTTCTACTTTCAAATGTTGACATTATTCTTTTGTTTAAAAAATAAATGCTCATTTTACTTTAATTTATTTAAGTTAATTTTAATAGATTTACATTACAAGTACAGAGATAAATTTAGTTTCTCTTGAATTTCAGTTGAGCAATACCGACGATAATAGTGCTCTAAGTAATTTATGATTATTTGTAATATGTTTCACAATATTCTGCATTACATGCCTTGATTATTGTTCATTTATAATTAAATATATTTCTAATTCAAATTAGCAAAACCGATTTCACCAAAATAAATCACATCAGAACGTCCAATAAACCTAAGAAATTAACTTTTAAAATCTGAATTTAATTTACTCTAAAGCATTCTCTCTCGTAAAATATACCTTATTAAATTGTAGTGATTTTTTTACGTAATATAGTTATTAAAAAAAGAGAATTCTTTCCAATCTACAATTTCTTCATCAGTGGTAACTGTTCTCTTATAAATAAAAAGAAATTTAAAAAGAGAGGAAATTTTATGTGAAGAGAATTAATTATCCGATTATAATTTTAACAAACGACTGAAGCGAAATTATATTACACATTTTATGAAAATCTTCCATCCGTTTTAGAAACATATTTGATAGAAATCTTCTTTCGTAATTATATCTCCTACTTAAAGTTTACTCCTTTAATAGTGCAAATGTTTATTATAGTAGTTGTTTTTTAAAATTCATTTTTTTAAAATTTTTTGTTAACTCAATGAGTTAGAGTTAAGCCAAATATAAATTATTACTAGAACAGTAGGGTATATATGTACTCAGAATCCCGTGTGTGAAATTTACACACAACTTTAAATCACATAATCACATCTTAAGGTAAGATTAATTGGGTTCACCGTGATTTAAATTATTATTATTATTTATTTATTTATTTCTGACAAAAATGTAAGAATACGGCTTTGTTTTTTATGCATATTTTCTTTAATCTTTCAAAAAACACAAGAGGTAAAACGAAGTTTTTTACAGAAATATATTCTAAAAATATTTTATAAATGTGTTAAATAGTCTTTTAGTCTATATAGTTAAATATCTTTATTTGAGGATTGTTCGGTCTGTGTAAAAATATAAACTGAAAATAAAGTAATATCTTTAAAATTATTGTCAATTTTTGCAGTTTGTTATCTCTAGTTGTTATATTTTTATTTGAAATTACAATAGATGTATGGTATTCTCTTCTATTGGTTATTCATTCTCACAATATTGTTTTTCCATGTATGCCATAACTGAAGTCTATTATTTAGTATCGTGCAAAATTTGTTATTTTAATGTATTCCAATTTTTCACGACTTTTTTTCAAAAAAATTGGTAGAATTTAGTTTAATTTATTTGAAATTCTTTTAAATCTGAAATATGAAGGAAAAAATAAAGTTCTTGAAACCCAGATAAATTTGTTTATAAGTATTTGCTTATAAATATTTTTTTTCATTGAGATATAAATATAAAATCTCCATTGCCTTAAACTCTAAACATATTCACTAAGGTGCCAACCATTTGTAATACACTGCATTTGTTCAAAATGCAAAGTCATAGTTTTTTTCATTAGATTTTAATTTATGAGAATAGCGTGTTTTTACTTTTTCAGTCATTAAAATACTTTTATCTCACGATATTCCATTCCCTTTTTTATGATTTTTTCCAGCCTTAGAAGCAATAAATAAAATATATTATATTAGAATTTTTATTAAATGTTTATTTTAAAAAACAAATCACATACGTCTTAAGGGAAAATAATTAATGAACATTTTCGTTTGAACTAAAATAAATGAAAATTGAAATAAACACAACATAGAGTTTAATATTATTATTTCTCTCTTTCAAATAAATTTTTAAATCCCTAAAATATTTATATTACAATTCTTAATTCAGAGAAAGAGAATATTAGAAAGAAAATCAGAAACTTAATTATACTAAAGAGACCACATATCACTAGCATTTGAAATGAAAATTTGTCATCACGATCTAATTTCACACATGTATCTTTTTGTTACCAATTACATAGGGAATATTTTTACGATAAATTTAAAAATAAATTATTAAACAAGATGCGGGAAAAAGTTTTACGCATTTAAAATGCGACAAAACATAAAAATTTATTTAGATGATTTTTCTTATTCTTTGCTTCAAATGCCAAGAAAAATATTCTAAAAATTGCGAAGCAGTTTTTTTCATAAGTAACAAGCGAAAAATATTGAAATTTTGGAACTTAATTGTATTGAACCATTTGAAATGCTCTTTGGCCATTCGCTGTTTATTAATCTTTTTTGTTTAATTTTTTATTTTACATTTTTATGAAAGGATAATGCAAAAGAAAAATACTCATTTTCAAATGACCACACTGAATTTTTCGTAAGGCCGGGGACTCACCAAAAATGAACCAAACTGATTTTTTCCTCCTCAAGTAATGTGTTCAAAAACGGTAAAGTCTTGTTTTTCCGAATTATTCCCCCTTTAAAGGTTTAGTATCTTGAAAGTTAATTAGAGACGGTCGGGGACACACAATGGGCATTGGAGGAAGTTTCATGGCTCACGGGGAGACCGGTTATTCCCCTGAAGCAATCGTAAAAAACTAGGAAGAATTTCTGTAAACTCTAAAGTGTATGGAAATAATTGCAAGTCAACGAGTTGCGAATTCTTATTTTTTTCTTTACTTTAAAATTCTCAAATGGAATTAAGTTTTTATAATGTATGTCTAAGTTTTTAAAAATATCTGTAGTATTTAAATTCAAATTATATATTAAAACATTGAGGATAATTTACTGTTTCATTTTTCTTATTTTAATCATTATTTTCAGGGATTTTTTTTTAAAAATGATTATTTTGTTATGTATCTAAAAATAAAAAAAAGGTTCAAAATTTAAAATCTTTTAAAATTTCGGACACTTCTAACTATGAATAATTTTTAAGCTTCTGTATTACATTATTTCCAAAAAATTTATATGTATTGTTAAAAAAAAACCTATTTAAATCTTTTAGTTTTTCATAATTTTAAAGCCAGGTATTCAGGGCATCTTACATAGAATCCCTTGTTTTGTATTGTTCAGATAACAAATTATATTTGAATTTTGAATGTCTGAACATTAATTTCTTTCAAAGAGAACTTTAACTACAAGCTTATATTTTTATACTTGAATCTTCAAATAAAGAGTATTTAAAAGCATCTACACAAATTTACAGTTAACATTTGCGCATATAAATAAATATAAAGATCCTTTTAAATTCAAGTTAAAAAATATATATTTATGCATAATCCCTCACCATTCATGTTCCATTAGTGGTTGACTGAAGAAAAGGTTAGTAAAATTTGGACATTTTTATAATCTTAACCATGCAAAACTAGGAATTTTGTATTAACTCCACAGAAATTCTGCATTGGAATTTCGAAAAAGATATTTATACGTGTCTCACATACTCAGTTGAAAAACATGCATTTACCATAAATACTAATAATTCTTTGCAAATTTAAAATTATATCAATATAAATATATAGGACAGACCTCCAATACTATTAACTTAATGATTAATCAGCATAGACATGATGTTAAATTCTATAATAATTCCAATAATTCTAATAAAATTGAACTTATACACTTTTATATGCATGATTTCAAAAATGTTGAACTGTCTATCACATTAAAATTTCTCCAATTACTAAGCACAGATTATGGTGGGAAAATCACTTTATTAGGAGTTTTAATACAATCTATCCATATGGCCTTAATGTTTTGTATTTTGCTAAAAATACTCTGCAAATAATGTTACAAAATAATAATAAATAATTTTTTATAATGCCAATAAATTAAACAATACTTCTAAAAGAAAATCTAGAAGTAATAGATCTAAAAGGAAAAATAGAGGTATAAATTCATTAAATGACAATATTAGAGTTCTTATTATTGATGATTTTGAAAAAAACTTTAATATCAAGAAGATCAAATACTTCATGTTTGGTCTTAATAAACATGGAATTGCATTGTTATATGAATCCTTAAATAATTCCTTAAAGGTTTGTCATGCAGTACACATTATTAAAGACATTCTTAACTATCTAGTTAATAAATTCAATATTAATGTTGAGAAAATTAATGAACCTATTACAGAGTACTGCACTTTATTATTCATGAAGAAAACTTTTGACAAAATTAACTTTTCTAGTGTATTTAATAGACATTTGTCTCTTTTTTCCAGTTAAAAAGGTTGTTGTAAAGAAAGCTTTTAAATATAACAAAATGATGGGCAGATTTATCTTTAATTACAACAATAGTTCGCCCTCTATTAATATAGAAGATTGTATATGTAATAACTATAATGATTTTATTGATGGTCATCATAAACATGTAGTTACTGGCAACTTAGATATAATCAATGATAATATTTTAAAAGATATAATGAGTAAAGGCACTAATTTTAGATTAAATGTTTCTAATAACAACAATACTGTTAAAAAACAAATTATTACAGATATAGATAATTTTATTACAAAATCTGCAATTAAATTTGGACTACCTATTAAGGCATTTGATGAGTATAAGTACAATATTTTAAAAGACCTTATGAATTTTAGCTACCATTCTCAATATGAAACTACTTTTAAAGATATAAAACAGAAAATTTGTGAATTAAAAAGAATTTTATCATAGTTTACATTGATAATGTACCTGGTAACTATGCTGTAATTTGTAAGTATTTTTATTATAATATTCTTTATGATCACTTTCTTAATAATGATTCTTTTAAAAAATTAGATTTGTCACATAATGAAATTATTAATCGTATTAATGCTATTTATAAAAAATTAGGCTATTGTATTCCTAAAATTAAGTTTCCATATATTTTTTAACTCCAAAATTCCATAAAAACCGGTTAAATTTAGAACTGTGACAAATGGTTTTAGAACATATATTACTACTGCAGGCAAATTACTTCATAATATTATACAAAACTTTATTAATCAGCAATGTAATAAAGCTATAATTAAAAATAGTAAAGAGATTATAGATTTTTTTTTTAATGATAAAAATATTTATTCAGTTCATAGGTATGACTTTGAAGATCTTTTCAATTCCATTGATTTACATGATGTTATTAAAGTAATTTTAGAAAACCACAGTATGTATAACCTTGATATTAATTTTAACAAATTTAAAACTCTCATAGATTTTGTCTTAAAAGAAAATTATATCAGTTTTTTTAATGGTTCTTTATATAAACAAGAGAAAGGACTCCCACAAGGGGGCCCAGCTAGTAATAGTTTGGCTAATCTTTATTTACATTTTTATGAATATATTTATGTTATTAATAATAACTACTACATTTTTAGATATATTGATGATTTAATTATTTTTGGTAAAAATGATAATTTAAATTCTATTATTAATTTTTATCCGTCCTACTTAAACTTAGTTAAAATTAATAATAATCCAATCAAAACAAATTACCTAGATGTATCACTGTATAATAAGGATTTGAAACTATATTCTAATATTTATGATAAAAGAGATGCCTTTAATTTTAATATCATCAAAGTGCCTTACTGGAATTCTAATTTATCAATATCTATATATAGAAATATTATTTTTAACTATATTTATCGCAATAAAGTAGTTAGCGATAAAGCTAATATTTTTTTAAATCTTAAAATTTTTTTAATCACTGTATTGAACATGGATACCCTGCTAATTTTCTTTGTAATTATATTTATAATAGTTTTTTATGATACACACACACAATTTGTATTAATGTAATTATTTACTGTTTTTATGTTTTGTAATGTTTTATTAAAATTAGACAATATCTAATTTATCCTACAATTATTATATAGATGGCGCCACATGCTTTTTTTAAAGAATTCTTAATATTTATATTTTTCTGAGTTTCTTTATATTGTATACGCTAATTTTATGATTTTATTTTTATTTTTATGATTTTTTAAAAGTATATTTATATATATATATATATATATATATATATATATATATATATTTCTTATTATCGAATATCGTATCGCAATTAATCGTTTCTCATATCGTATCGCAATTAACTTTATGCGGTTCTGCCCTCCCTATTTGGCGGGAACACCATACTGCACTCTTAACCATCGTTATAAATACGTTTTAGTAGGTTATGTTTATGTTCATGTTATTTAGTTTAATGATTTAATATTTAAATTCTACACATATATAACTCTTTCCTTTCCTCTTGGTACATAGTATGACAAATTACAGGTGAAGGTTGGAGGCGAAAAACTTGTTTAAACCTGCAATCTTGGTTCCTAAGGCCAGGAATTTGTCTTTATACTATGTACCTCCTTCCTACTTTTAGTTCCCCTTGGGGCTCACCTTCTTTAGGTGAGTACGGGTTTCACGCTCCCGAGGTGTCCTAGTGATCTTTTCCTTCTCCCTAGGGGTTTACTGTCTTTGGTAAACACGGGCTTCACGAACCCGGGGAACCCTAGTGATCCTTCTCTATTTTCGGCCCTCTTTCTTGCCATTCCAATTTCCCTTTTCTTCTTTTCATTCCCCTCAGGGGCTCACTTTCGGGTGAGTACGGGAGGCCACGTCCCCGAGGTACCAGAGTGAATTTTGAAAAAAAAAAAACCCAAAAAATATTTTCTTCGTTAGTGTTTAAGTTACAGGTTAATATTTAACGTTATATTTAGTTCAGTTAGGGGGTTGTTTTGTGTAGTTAATTTTCTTTTGGATATTTTGAGTTTTAATTATTTCTACTATTTTAATTTTGGTTTATTTCTTTGGGGTATTTAAAGCAAATGAATTTTTTACTTTTTGCTTTCCGTAATGTTAAGACTAGTTTTTGAGTCTGACCCGCATGTTTGCCGTGTGCGGCGACCCGTACCGGGGGAAAGTGGAGTCTGGGGTTCCTGTTGCGTGCCCTTTGGCCCATGCTTCTCCGTAGACGGGAGGCAGGAGTGAGCCCGCTCCTGTCAATCGGCTGGTGATTAGTTCTGCGGTTTCCAATACGGGTTCTTTTGGAATACCAAAGACGGTTGCTTTAGGGTTAGTATTGCAGTTAGGGGTGCCCTAGGTGAACTGGCGGATCACATCCCGAACCTGTACTACTATACCCCAGTTCCACCTCTGAGGTAAGTGCCGTGCCTGACGCATGTCAGATGACCGGCGGGCTGCCTCCCCTTGTTGGGCTCCATGGTGGGTGGAGGCGTACTGGGATGAACACAAAAAAATACTCATGGAACCCAACAGTAAATCTCCTTCAGTGGAGCACAAATTTGAATTTCACGATGGTAGAAATCTGTGTTGCCAAAGAAAACAAGTGGATACCACTAGTGAGAATACCGTTTTGGCGCCTCTTATGGTGACAAAGCCCTCTCTAGTGCCATCCACTACTATTCCCTCTGCTGACCGGGTTGAGCAATCAACCCTGTTATTGAGTCCAGAGGATTCTTCGTGCCCGGTCGAAGGCCAGACTCCATCCATTTCTCCTCTAGGGGAGCACCTTTTTCATACATTTGAATCGGCACGATTTTTCGTCATTAAAACTCAAGAAACCTTCACTAACATATCTCCCTTTTTAATTGAAAAAGCGATAAGTGGCACTGTTGGTAACGTTAAACTGATTCGAAAGATGCGCTCCGGGGACTTGTTTCTCGAAGTTTCATCCTCGACTCAGGCGAAATCCCTTGCTAATTTGAAAAAACTTGCTCACCTTGACGTACACGTTGTTGCGCATGGCAGCCTTAATTCTTCGCGGGGGGTGATATCTCCAGCGGATTTTTTGAATGTATCCACCGAGGAGATATTGGAGAATATGCGAGACCAAAAGGTATGTGCAGTCCGGCGTATTACTATACGTAAGGATGGACAGGTGCTGAATACAAAGCACCTCATCCTGACGTTTTCAACGCCTGACCTACCACAGTTTGTAAAAATGGCGTATCTCCGTTGTCCCGTTCGAGAATACATTCCGAATCCGCTACGTTGCTTCAATTGCCAACGATACGGTCATTCAAAGACCGTTTGTCGGGGCCAGCCAACCTGCCCTCGTTGCGGAGAAGTGGGTCACGACAGTAATGACTGCGGCAAAAAAGAACGTTGCGTAAACTGCAAAGGTGAGCATCCCGCCTATTCCCGTGCATGTCCTACCTGGAGACAAGAAAAAGAAATCACCACGGTTAAAATTAAGAACAAAATTTCTTACCCAGAGGCTCGGCGTGTTGTCTCGTCACGCACACCAGTCCCTGGTGTGAGCTATGCGAATATTGCGCAAAAAACAACCCGTGCCAACTTTACCCAAACTTGTGCCGAGCATTTCAAAGAATTGGAGGAAAAGAACTCACCTCCACCTACACAGAACTATCCACCATCTACAAAGAAATCCTCTCCATCAACGACTACTTCCCCTCCACCTGCAAAGAAAAAATCATTTCTAGACCCCCTAGCGCTTCACCTAAAAGACCTAAAAGTCGAAAGGCTCGCCAAAGGGAAATGAGCCTGAGTCAACACCCCAGAAAAATGTCTAATTTATCAAAAAATTCCATCTGATGGATGAAGATATGCTAGAATTGCATCCAGATGACGATGAGGATCTTATGGACATGATGCCAGGTTCTTCAAAACCTAGCTCCGACAGAGGAGCGAGTGCGACCCAATAATGAACTCCTTTGTCTCCTGGAACTGCCGTGGTCTAAGAACTAGACTCGATGATCTCAAATCCATCATATCCACGTACCAGCCCGCATGCGTTGCTCTTCAGGAGACATTTCTGAAGAGTACCATGACAATGCAAGTGCGTGGTTATAATTGTGTACGACGGGATGTAGATGGCGGTGCAACTCCAACTGGAGGTGTATGCCTTTTTACGTCCCATCTATATCCCAGTAATGTCGTCACACTGCACACAAACTTACAGGCTGTGGCTGTTCGGATTCACATCCATTCTTTAGTCACAGTCTGTTGTGTTTATTTACCACCTAACGATGTTGTGCCACAAGTGGATTTGAATCGTTTAGTCCGTCAATTGCCAGCTCCATTTATTTTGCTCGGTGACTTTAACGGACACAGCCCTCTGTGGGGGCATGATGTTACAAATTCTCGCGGGCGACAGATCGAACAGTTGATTTCTGATCACTGTCTCTGTCTGCTGAACAACGACGAGAAAACTTATTTCCATGCACCCACGAGGACATTCCACTCCCTCGATCTAGCCATCTGTTCGCCAACTCTGCTACCGATGTTGAATTTCGAGGTTGCGAACGATCTGCACAACAGCGATCATTTCCCTCTCCCTAGTCACGCATGTTAATGGTGCGGGGACGCGTTTTCGTCCCCCCACTTATCATTTTCATCGCGCAGACTGGGATAAATTCACGCGGTTTGCTATTATCACCGGCACAATGGTCCAGAAAAGGGCAGTTGTTGAAGCAGTCTTCAATGTCACTGAAGCTATTCGGAATGCTGCCGATGCAGCCATTCCCAAAACATCCAATTCCCCTCGAAAGCTGTGCAAACCATGGTGGAACGCTTCCTGCCAACAAGCCAAAAGGAGCAAAGGAGGGCGTGGGGTATTTTCAGGAGGTACCCCACAACTGATAATCTCATAGCGTTCAAACGTGCGAAAGCGTTAGCTCGTCGAATACGTCGTCAATGCCAGAGAGAATCTTGGATCCAGTATGTGTCTTCAATCACATCGTCAACTACCAGCCAACAGTTATGGAGAAAGGTCAAAGCAGCGAATGGCCTTTATCGGGAATTTAACATTCCGATATTGGAAACTTCTACTGCTTTGTTTTCGTCACCTTTAGATGTGGCCAACTTGATTGGCAAAACATTTTCTAGTGTGTCCAGCTCCGATTCATATAGCCCTGCATTCCAGGCGACTAAGAATCGTTTAGAGCGGACACCTATCAACTTCAGGTGCCGACAACCTTTACCATATAACTGTGACTTTGACATGTTTGAATTGAAGAGAGCCTTATCATCGGCCCACAATACTAGTCCAGGTCCTGATGGAATATCCTATGAATTTCTTCGCCATTTGAACGAGGATTCACTAGTAAGTCTCCTTTACCTATTCAACCGAATATGGAGGGAGCAGGTGTATCCTACTCAATGGCAAGAAGCCATAGTGATCCCCATTCTAAAACCTGGTAAAGATCCAAAGAACCCTCTTAGCTATCGACCGATAGCACTCACGAGCTGCCTTTGTAAGACACTAGAACGTGTGGTCAATGCCCGTCTCGTTTATCAGTTAGAAAAGAACAAATGCATTCCTCTGTTTCAGAGTGGCTTCCGTAAAGGAAGATCCACTCTCGACAATATTATTACGCTAGAAAACAAAATTAGAAACGCTTTTGTCCGGAGGAATCATTTAGTTTCTATCTTTATCGATATCGAGAAGGCATATGATCGTACTTGGCGCTATGGGATACTTCGCACTTTATTTGATTTTGGATTCAGAGGCAATTTGCCTACTTTTATTCAACATTTTTTAAAACTTCGTACTTTTAGAGTGAGACTGGCTGGCACTCTTTCTGCTCCTTTTACCCAAGCTGAGGGAGTTCCTCAGGGGAGTATTTTGAGTGTCACCCTTTTTTATGTCATATCTCTCACATTTTACATGTTTTATCGCCTTCTATACAGGCTTCACTATACGTGGACGATCTACAGATCAGTTGTGAAGGTTCGGACATGCGCATGATTGAACGACAGTTGCAAACTGCCGTCAACAACATTTTAAAGTGGTGCGACACCAACGGTCATAGTATTTCGGCGAGCAAGAGTTGCTGCGTGCACTTTTGCCGCAAACGGGGTATTCATCCCGACCCCGAAATACGCATCCGTGATGTACAAATTCCCGTAGTTCCCGACGTACGATTCCTCGGAGTGATTTTCGACCGCCGGCTCACTTTCCTTCCGCATATTTTACAATTGCGGAAGAGGTGTGAAAAGTCTTTAAACCTCTTGAAGGTGTTGTCAAACACCTCTTGGGGGGCGGATCGAACATCATTACTCCGAGTGTATCAGGCAATCGTACTCTCTCGCATCGACTACGGATGTGTTGCATACGGATCAGCGTGCAACTCTACTCTGCAAAAACTTGACCCCGTCCACCATATGGCACTGAGAATCTGCTCGGGTGCGTTTCGCACATCACCGGTGCAGAGTCTCTATGTTAACTGTCATCAGCTTCCTCTAGATCTTCGACGGAGGAAGCTGTCTCTTGCGTATTATTTTAAGATCTTGTCCGTGCCTTCACATCATCTGCAGAATGTGTATATGAGTACCAGCATGAAGAGACTTTTTATGATGCACGGCCGTCTGACATCCGGCCGTTTATGGATAGGATGAAGCTTCATACTTCTGAACTCGACCTACCTAACGTGCATATCCAGCAAAGGAACCTTTTCCTGTTCCAACCTTGGAATACGCCACGGTTTCATTATATCAACCCTTTTGCCACTTACAGTAAATCCACTGTCGCGCCTGTCGTTTTTCAACGCGTCTTCGCCTACCACCGAAGTCAGTATAGTAGTTATTCGACCATCTACACGGATGGTTCGAAACGTGCAGATTACGTTGGCTGTGGAGTTGTGATTGAAGATATTATGCACGGTTATAGGCTCGACACTTCTTGCAGCGTTTTCACTGCCGAAGCCGTCGCCATTTACCGTGCACTTCAATTAATCGACTCCAATATGCCCCCGTAAATACTGCATCTATACTGACAGCATGAGTGTACTAGAAGCGCTTGAAAACTATAACGATCGATGTCATCCAGTGGTTTGTACAATACTCGACATTACGAGTCGACCGTACAGCAAGGGTTCCGATATCGTGTTTTGCTGGCTACCAAGTCACGTAGGAATCATAGGCAACGAGCAAGCGGACAGCGCGGCAAAGTCGGCGACGACGCATCTGCCGCTAGCGGTTCCGCTATCGGATATGAAGTGCGTCATCATGCATCATATTTTTAAGATCTGGCAGGAATCATGGAGTAAGCAGTTGGATAACAAACTGCACTCCGTGAAACCTGTCATAGGAGCATGGCCTGTGATGCCAATGCGAAGAACTGATGTCAAATTGACTCGTCTTCGCATTGGCCATACTCGCTTCACACACAGGCATTTGTTGTTTGGAGAACACGCTCCTGAATGTCCTTCATGCAATGTCTCTTACACTGTTCATCACATTTTAATCGATTTTCCAGTTTTTAACAATCATCGCATCACCTTTTTTAATTCATCACATTTAACTTTACCTGACTTGGTGGGAGAAATACCCCACCAAAACCTCTTTGCTTTTATCAGGAGAATTGGTTTTTTATTTTTAATTTGACATTTTAAAATCATTTACCTTGACATTTAATTTTTTATAGATGTGCATGCAGGCATGCACATCTATAATCCTTCTGTATCCATTTTCATGTGCGTTTTTACCCTGTTTTTAATATTTTAACAAACGTGTGGCGCAGTTTAGCCAAAATTGGCTCTTGCGCCAATAACCCCAAAACTCACTCACTCACCCTACTTTTAGTTATCTTAGGTATATATAACTATATGATTATTTTTATATTTTTGTTTATGTATATGTATATGTGTGTATAAATTTATATATATGTGTATGTATATGTATATGATTATATATTGAAAAAAATTCTTTTATATTTGATTATATATATATATATATATATATATATATATATATATATATTTCGACTTCTAATATTTTTTCAAGTATTCTTTAAATTTCATATAATTTAATTAAGTGATGGGATATTAAAAAGTCGCACTCTCTCTCTTCTCTACTCAACTACTTGAGGGCTTACGGTGACGAACCTGTGGCCGGGGTATCAGGTGGTCAAGGTATCGAATCATGGTTGCCATGTCTCGAGTTCGAGCCCAGTGCCACAAAAGACCCGCCGTGTAGGGCAGCGATGCACGTTAAATCGATCCAGAGCTGAAATGTCCTCTTGTTGGTGTGGTAGTTGGGAGAGGTGGTGCCAGCTCAGGTGTCACCCTCGTCATTTGACCATGCTTCAAAATTACGAGGTCCATCACTAAGAGCCCTCGTGTAGCTGAACAGTACGACGTTAATATTTACTCACTTGGCGACGGACCTCGTAATTTTAAACCATGGTCAAGTGACGAGGATGACGCTTGAGCATCGCACCCTTACACGGCGGATCTTCAGTGGTGCTGGGGTCGAACTCATGACACGCCAGCTACGAGTCCGTTACTTTGACCATTAGGCTACCGCGTCCTCACAATGTGGTTGAAAACTGCATGTTATGAGTAAAAATATGCTGAAACATTTGATGAACTGGTAATAGATTTTTGCATAGAAGATAGATGTGGGATATGCTAAAATGACAATATGTATAAGTTATGAGAATATCGTTGACAGTTTTTGAAAATTCAATTTAAGTTTCAGTTTGAAACTTATACGTTTTTTTTTTCGCATTTAATATTAAATATATATAGTCGTGATAACAAATTATTAGTTTAACGCTTTCATAGATTATAAAAAATAAAGGTATAAATGACATTGTTGGGAATAATAAGTTTTTATATTTTTTGAATTCAGACTTCTTTGCAGGAGTGTATACTATTAAAAGGCTGATGTAGAAGTTAGAAAACTAATATTTAAAATATATGGAAAACAATATCTGCAATTCCATGATCTTGACGAGCAGAAGACGGCATTTTTAATTAATAGGGCAGAGTAAGCATAATGCAGGAGCTTGCGGAGTAAACAACCAGGCCTCTGTAGTTTTGGCAGGTTATGAACTCCCATTTGTTGCTTTCAGTAAGGAATATAAAAATAACAAATACAAAAATAAGTCATGTAAATTTTTTATATATTTTAATAACAATGAATTGTTAACTTAATTTCCAATTCATTGTCACGAGTTGGCGTAACTACGGTACTCTATCGAACGTACTTCTTATATATATATATATATATATATATATATATATATATATATATATACAAGAAGTACGGTTGATTGAGTACCAACAACTTCAATGCAATTTTATATTTCGTTCTCGTAAACTTTACTCCTTTTAAAACATGTATTGTCAAAATACTCTCCTTTTTGTATATTTATAAAATTTTAAAAATATAATGGTTATCTTACCCAACATTTTAAATCAGGGGCGGCAAGTGTGTAGCTAAGAAGTGACAAACCAATCTGTCAGTATCATTCAGCGTGCCACATAGTAAGAAATTTTTGAAATCCTTCGATTCTTACGGTAATATTTGCAGATTTAAAGAATAGAGGTAAATAATTTTGATTTACAGTTTTATTTTATATTAATTATGGATCAATAAAATACATTTATTAACATAAAAATAAACAATATAAAATGTTACTATTTCTTCAACAAAGATAAAAAAAAATTAATAAGGTATGTTTCCGACCTTCGACATATTTATTTAAATAAGAAATAGATAAAAGGAAATATAAATAATTCCCATCATTACAGTTAAATAAAAATTGTAATGCGAATTAACTCTTTACCACTCTTCTTTCATATCGCAAAACCAGGGGTATAATGCGTGACACGATTCTGAGCATTCATATGTTAAACAATTTCTTTCCGGAGTCGAAATATTTTTCATATTAGGAAAGATTTTTTACTTTGATATGCCGAATCATAAGTGGAAAGCAGAGTACATGCAATTTCCTTTTTTCAACAATTACATGCCCTAGCAATAACATTCAATTATTTACAAAATAGCTGTAAATTTACCCTTAGAATTATCTTTCAGATTATTTTGTAGTTCCATAAATATCCATAACTCAGAAGATGTTTGTCAAATAAGGTCTATTATCAACTTCCATCAACTCAAGAATCGACAAATTTGTAGAGTAGTGCTGAGTGCCTCTAAGAATTGTACCATGTGCCACAGGTCCATAGATTGCCGACACGTTTTAAATGTTCTTATTAACTAACCATCTCCTATTCAAACACAATTTATATGATAAAAAAAAAAAAGGGTTTTCATTCATTTTGTAGGGAATTGTATTAGATTCAACCATAAGTAATTTTGTGTATCAAAAAACTTACATTGTTTCGGGGATCCCATTAGAGCAAAATGAAAGGAATTTGACATAATTATAGTAAGTTTCTCTAAAAGGGAACGTTCACTTTCAAAATACACTGCATAAAGAGGTTTTAGGTGTACGAAGTTATATTTACTATTATTCCTAAAATAAATTTTGATATTTTGGTTTTTCGTTAAGTTTTGAAGTTATTTTTTCTTCAAATATACTCCTCCATTACATTTCTTTCAAACTTGTTATTTTCTTTTGAGGCCACGGTAGCCTGATGGTCATGGTTATGAGCTCGTGTACAGTGTTCGAGCCCTGGTACCACAAAAGTTTAGCGTTGAAGAGGAGCTGATGCACATTAAACACGTCGAGGTCAAAAGTCCTCACGTTGGTGTGATGTGGAAGTTTGGAAGGGGAATTATCAGGTCAAGTATCGTCCTCGTCACTTAACCGCGGTTTAAAATTACGTAGTCGCTCGTCAGTAGCCACCGTGTTAACTTAGAATGGAATATAAACCCTTGACGTGTGCACTTGAGTTAATTCGAGTACGCAAAACAGTTCCAAATATGCACATTAGATATAATTCAAACGAGGTCGCATTTTATTCTGCTGTAATTTTCTCACTCAAATATCAGCAAGCGCCTTCTGCACTCGTGATATTTGACTGTTGTTTCTTATATTTACGATTAAGTCGTGAAACATCAAAAACTTGGATAAAATATTTGTATAAAAAATTAAGGGAAAATAAATACTTAGATTTTAGAAGCAAATTACTAGAAAATATGTTAGGGAATATTTACAAGATATTTCACGACTCTATCTTGAACAGGAAAAACGCCTAAGGGATTAGAATACACTATCATCTTCAAAATTAAAAATCTGAGAAAAACACATTTAAAATTTGGAAAGGCATAAAAAAAATTCCAATGCCTGTAAAGCTTTAATTTTTTAATATGTTACTATCCAACTTATGTTCTACATGAAAATTCTACTTGAAATAAATATGACTGAAAATATCTTTTCTAATTCAAAATTTTCTTCGACATAATATTGATAACAATTGTTAATATGATCAAGTATTCCGTTTTATCAGAACCTTATATATTCTCAAGAGTTTTAAATGCAAAATATTTATACAGAAAATAGTAGTGATACAAACGTAATCCAGAAATCACCAAGATTGTAAATAATACTTTTTTTTCTCAGTTCCCCATCGTGGCAGGTAAGCAAGTTTAAGTTTTTTTGTTGCATGACTTTAAAATACTGTAATGTAGTACTACAATATATTTATTATAATGTAGTTTGTGGTACGTCAGGGAAATATTTAGTTCATTCTGCAACATTTGCATTCTGTAGTCTAATTGTAATATAACCTGAAAGCTGGATTTTAGATTTACCATTTTCAGTCATATTCCATCCCTTTCAAGTATTATTTATCACAGTAGCCTGCGTACATTTTCGTCATGCATATTTCAAAAGGAAAAAAAAAAAATAATGAAAACAAAGTAGAGTTTTTAAATTATATAAACTATGTGTCAAAAAATAAATTGGTCCTTAAATCAATCTTAATTAAGTAAATGTGAGAAAACTCAAAACTTAAAAACATAAGCAAACAGAAAGGATTTTAGAAATCAAAATTTCAGTTAATAGACATTCCACACGAAATAATGGATTGTGTTAAAAAAAAAAAAAATATTTTTAATTAATTCAATCTAGGAATTCAAAAAATGCTTTAAAATGAAACCGAATTTAAAATAAAAACTCAGAAAATTAAAATTTCTTAAAACCTAATTGGTTTTTAGATCAGAAATTGAGCAAGTTTTCAAATATATGAAATATATAATATATATATATATATATATATATATATATATATATTTATTTATTTATTTGTTTCCTATATATATATATATATATATATATATATAATATTTCTTATTAAATATATATGGGAATATATTCAATATATATGGGAATATATTCAATCGAAAAAAGCCAGTGCTTTGGGGGGTCTGGACCCAAGAATCCCTTCCCTTATGAGCGCCACTGAATGAATGTGTATTATGTGTGCAAATGCTGACGTAGAGAAGGGGATTTTCTCTCAGTGCAAGTTGTTATGTTGATTTATAGCGAAAAAAAAATTATTCAACAGAAAAATATAAAGATAAAGATATAAATTTGCATAAATTAAAAGTATTAAAATGACTTTTTATGTGTTATTGCTAATTAAAAATATAAAAAATTGCAGAAATCCAAGTTTTATTTTACAAATTTATTCAGCATATATAATGCTACTACATTTATTATAATTTTGTTAAATAAAAAAATAATTACTTTTACTTTTACCTCATTATTAAAAAAAAAAAAAATAACAGGAAAATATTCTTGAGTTTTCTTCGTCTGATATTCAACAATGATTACAGAGAGCTTCTGTATGGTTAAAATTGTAACACCGAAATAAAAATGTTCCTTTTAAAAAAATTTTAAAGCTCTTAAAAATAACAGGAGAAAAAAATAAATTTTCTTTTTCTTAAACATATATTAAAAAAATTTTTCAACTTTGAATGAGTTATTTCTTTAAAACTTTATTTTTACCTTTTATTTGCTTGTTTGTAATTAATTTGGAGAAGTTTCTGTTGGCCGTGAAGTGGAGAAAATGTCCATTTTACAATCCTCACCATAGGCCACAGCTGTGAATGAGAAACCTCCCCTTTCGAATAACACAGAAACCGAAAAGCAATAAAAGCATCCCCTGCAAAACCATTTGAGAACCTCCCGCAGTTTTAAGGGGGGGAAGGTATAAAACTGCGGTGCGCTTTCGAAGCAGTTCGCGAAATTCATCCGAAACATTTTCGCTACCACTAGCTTTGAAAAAGTAGACCGCTTTCGAAGTGAAAATCATTAAGCGGGTCATCCACTCAGAGGGTTAAAGACCACAATAATTAAACCTTCTTTTCTATGGATATTGATATTTTTTTACGGCCCACCAAAAGTTAAATCTTGTTTATTTGACCTAAGTTAGCCTTTGAGTTTGACACCCTTGCCCTAAAAGAGGAGAAATCGTACATCAATTTATGGTCAAAAACGCTTTCCTGGCTCAGTAGGAACGACACAAAACGCAGGTCATGAATAGGAGGAAAGACATGCAGTCAGATCTCTATATTACGAAGTCGCAAAATCCCGAAAAAAAGTTCGTTATATGGAGGTTTACCTTCCGATATACTTCATAAACCACGTAAAACAAATTTTAAGTTCGTAAACACTATATATAAAAAAGTAATTATTCATACATTTTTGTAAATAAACATATATTTATTTTATATATCTTAACTATAAAAAATGCAAGGAAAGTTTATTGACGTTTTAATCCACCTCATAAGGAATTAAATGTATTTCTTTGATGCTCAAGGACTTACGTTTTAACATTTTCGAGCTACTAGAAACAAAGTTACCAGTACGACTGATCAACACTACAAATAAACGGAGACTATTTCAAGAACACGAGGACACAAGAAAACTCCACTGAGGGTGAAAGGGATCATCGGAGATGTTTCCAGTGACTTGGATAATGGGGATCAAATGTTCCACTTCTTGGATGAAACGCCCAGAATTCTATTGTTCTCGGCAAATGAGGCACCTAATGAAAAACAGTTCAAAATTTATGTTCACTATAAAATGTGTTAAAAGAGAGAATAACGTAAATTATCCAGAAATAACTTTAAAATACTGAGAAAAAAAAATTAATTATAAGAGGAAAATGAACTCGTAGAAAATGCACTTCGCTATAGATATGTTATTTTACGAACAAAATCGAAAAATGTTTTTGGTTCCAGGAAAAAGTTCGCAATATACAGAGAGGTTTGTTATATATATTTATATACTCCAATGACTTGATGTACCTTCATTAAAAATAGTCAAGGCAAGTGAGGTCTGGTGATCGAGCGGGCCCATGCAGTGGCCACCAATGTTTATTAGCGCCATCAGTTGCACCATCTATCCCGTACACCAGACAAACACTTCTCAACATTTTTCGGAACGAAGAATAATAAATATGTTTTCTAATCTTATTCATATCATGTATTTGCTGTGTTTTGTGTCTTCATTACTAATTAGATTGACTATGTTTTATTTATACACTCACGTCCATAAATTAAGGATACTTCAGAATCACACAGAAATTGAACTCTTAAATAAAAATTTCACCTGTAGAATTATCACACACATCTCGAAGAAGAATATGAAAATTACAGTAACCCACCAGATGGCGCGGATTGTACGTCACAATGACGAGAGTGTAAGAGAGGGGTATATAAGGAATGGTGGCAAAGAAGTAAAATTGTTCACAAGCGCTTTAAAAGCCTTTCAGAGCAATAACCACATAGTTATGACACAAAGGAAGCATTTGGATGATTTTTACGTGGTAGAATTATTGGACGACTGGAATATGGACGTACCCAGCTGGAAGTATCCGAGTAACTTGGAATCACCCAGAATGACATCTCCAGACTTTGGCAACGATTCCAAGATGATGGTAATGTGAGTAGATGTTACAGCACAGATCACCCCCGAGTTACAACGCCAAATGATGACCTGTATATATATTTGGCAGTTACTGCCAAAAGAAACAGGCGGAGCACAACATCAGACCTGCCTCATCAGCTCACTTCAACTACCGGTACGACACTTGCAAGACATATCGTCTACAGACGAATAGGGCACATTGGTTTATATGCTCGTAGGCCTGTCAGATGTGTTCCACTTACCGCAACTCACTGTCGCCAGTTATTGACCTGGAGTAGAGAGCATGCATTGTGGACACCACAAGAGTGGTTTTGTGTGATGTTATTCCGATGAGTCCAGGTTTAGTTTGCAGTCTGATTCTTGCCGGACATTAATATGGAGAGCGCCAGGTACCCGTTACCACCAAGAGAACACCATTCAACGAAACCGTTACGGTGGTCAAGAATGGCTCGTTTGGGGAGGAACTATTCTTGGTTTCAGAACTGATCTGCATGTTCAGAGTGTAACGATGACAGGCCAGATCCATCGGGATGTCATTCTGGAACAACACGTACGTTTGTTTCGGGGCACCAAGGGTGCTGAATTTCTGTTTATGGATGACAACGCCCGTCCTCACCGTGCAAGCATTGTAGACAAATGCCTTCAATCGGAGGATATCACCCGTATGAATTGGCGAGCATACTCAGCGGACTTGAATCCAATATAACATGTGTGGAATGTCCTTGGCCGACGAAATGCAGCCCGTGAAGTTCCTCCCACCTGTCTACCGGAACTTCGGAGGTCATTGCTTGATGAGTGGTGTAATATTCCTCAAGATCAGATTGATAATTTGATACTCAGCATGCCTAGACGTTGTAAGGCCTGTATTGTAACGTCCGGGAGACATATTCTGTTTTAACTATCATACTAACCATGTTATATTGATTTTTGTAAATAGGTTCTTTTTTGAAATTTGTTCCAGGGAGTGAAAATCGCAATTTTTAAGAATTATGTCAAACATATAGCATCTTTTTTTTAGACATATTTAGCGAATTTATTTTGGATATTTTTTTTACTATTATTTACTGATTTACAAATGTTTTAATAGTTTGAGTGTTACGGTGTTGAGAAATTCGTAGTCTAAACGTGGGTTCAGTAGTAAAAATTATTATAAAAAAATGTTGCTTTCTTACATTGAGCAAGATTTTAATCATTGGAAAAAATTGATAGATGTTTATTTTTGCTCTAATTAATAACTACTCCAAGATATGAAAACAGTATTTAAGGTGTAGATAGTAGAAGTAGATTAATAATAAATTATATAAGATATATGATTATTTATAACAACTGTGACTGTATTTAAGTTAATATAAAGTTTGTGAGCGATGTTTTATTTAAAGAACCATGCTGCTTTGAATAATTTAGTAATTAAGTTAATATAAATTTGTAGGGGTTTCTTAGTATTTATTTTTCGCTTAATACGATGTCATTAACTAATTTATTCTCATTCAGAGATTTACTTCAAGTATTGATTGAGCAGCAAATAGCTTAGGTTTAATGGAATTCTTCTGAGGAGAATATTTTGTTCTCATTACGCATATATTTTCACTTGTTCTCTTTTATTAGTTCCGGCTTTTTAAAAATATTTTAAAATGTTATTACATTTCTCAGAACTTCTGTGTAAAAAATTTTGAAGAGATATTTGATAGATACTAAAACCAAAGAGTTGATTTTTAGTATTTTACATACTTTACATACTTATCCTCCATAAATTTTGTTTGTTTCCATGTTATAAATCACATTTTGACGAATATATGAATGTATATTACTGTCAATCAATGCACAAGTATAATTATGTTTTTTTTTCTTTTCCTCATACATATATCTTCTATATTTGTTTGTAAAAATAATATTTTTTTCAGAAGTAAGGGAAATTTATATTTTGTTTTATACAACGGCTTATGGAAATACGAGGATTGATTTTTTTTTTCTTGTGGAAATCTTCATAAAATAATCTGCTCGTGTATGACGTTAATTTTAACATTGATTGATTAAATTTTTTATTTTATATAAATTCTGTATATATATATATATATATATATATATATATATATATATATATATATATATATATATACACTGGTGTGCAAAAATTAAGGACGAAGTCGAAAAATTAGCATATCAGCTGAACGAAGAGGCAGAGCGGAGAGAAAGACCAATCAGGAGATTAAGTAAGGTGATGTACGGTAGCACATGCGCAAATATGCAGGTAGACATAATGGGGGAGTGTCTGAGTAGTATAAAGCATGTTGTCGGTGTAAGATCAGTATTTCTGGCAAAGAGATTGCACGCAGTATAGCAGTTAAAATCACACCGAGTTGCTGCCTCAGCGAGAAATGGCGAATAATCAATCTGTTAGACGACATCTGGATGCTTTTACCCGAGGTCGAATCATTGGGAAGTTGCAGGAAGGCCGCAGTGTGACAAGTGTGGCTGCTGAGTTCGGAATTGCTCACAGCATCGTTTCACGACTTTGGAGACAATTTCAAACTACAGGAACAGCTATCCGGGGGCTCTGTAGTGGTCGTCCTCGAGGAACCACACCCGCAGATGCCCGGTACATTCTCTTACAGGCCATAAGAAACAAGCGGCAGAGAGCGGGAGAAATCACTAGACACACGACACAGGCGACTGGACGACCGATATCGCGTTTTACCGTGGCCAGAAGACTGCACGGTGGTGTTCTGTTTGCACGACACCCTGTATGGTGTGTACCTTTAACACCTGCCCATCGGAGAAGGCGTTCTCTGTGGTGTTGGGAACACCGGAATTGGAGAGACAACGAATGGGGACGAGTACTCTTTACAGATGAGAGCAGATTCAGTTTGAGTAGCGATTCTCATCGCATACTCATCTGAAGAGAGCGGGAAAGCCGCAATCATCCATCGAATATCATTGAAAGGGACAGGTATGGAGGTCGCGGTGTTCTCGTTTGGGGAGGCATCATGCTTGGTAGTCGTACAGACCTTCACATCTTCGATGCAGGTTCAGTAAACGGGACCCGTTATTGTAACGAGATTCTTCTTCCATATGTGAGGTGCTATGGGTCTGCAGTTCCTTTTCATGGACGACAATGCGCCATGTCATCGCACAGTAGCTGCAGAACAGGTCTTAGAGAGTGAGGATATTGAACGTATGGTTTGGCCGGCACGATCTCCGGATCTCAACCCCATCGAAAATGTATAGGATTTTCTAGGCAGACGCTTGGCAGCTCGTACCTTACCACCAGTAACGATTCGGGACTTCGATTGGCGCTGCAAGACGAATGAGCAGCAATGCCTCAACAACTCATTGACACCCCCATTCTCAGCATGGACAGACGCTGTGAAACCTGCCTAGCAATCAGGGGAGATCATATCCCCTACTAAAGACCGGATGTTTCTTGCTGGACACCCAATCACAGGGATGTTTCGGCCTTCAGTCGCATTGCGCTCCATGCTACGTTTTCAATAAAGCTTCTTTTTATCCCTCTGATTTCTCTTTTAGTAAGTGTTGCTTACATTACACATGTCCTTACGTATTGGGGATCTTACGATATTTAATGTGTTGATTGGGAAAGCTTTTGTACAAAGTTTTATTGAAAAAACCGTCTCGTCCTCAATTTTTGCACACCAGTGTATATATATATAAATAAATGTAAAAATTATACTTTATCATGTCATATAATGTTTCTATTCAATAAAACAATATGAGGTGTAATTTGGTACATAATATTCCCACAATGTTAAAAATTTTGAAAATTTTAATAATCTACTCTTTTGTATTTATTAAAATTTTGACACGAAATTTTTTGTAACATTCTTAAGGATGTTTTAAACAACTTTAGGGAACAATTTTGCAATAACTTAATTAGTTTTGGAGACAAAAATAAAATGTTCTTAGATATGCTAAAATTGAACAAAAACCCCAATATCTTCTACATCTTAATTTTTTTTTTAAAAAAAGTATTCAGTTTATAGAAAATGGATCCCTAATTTTGTTACATGCATGATATATAACACACAGAGAAAAAATTAAAAAAGATTGGTCAATAATTGTGGAAGGAGTAGCATTTTCAATGCACTAATGTACCGAAAAAACACAAGCTGAGAAAATCCATTTTAAAGTATATACTTATAAAAAAATAATTATTATAAGCTTAAATAAGCTTAAAATACCATTTTAAAACATTAGCTATATATTTTTTTTAAAAGTAATTGCATTTTCATGTTATTTTAACCACTATGTTCTATAAATGATACATATTTACACAGTAACAATTGCACATAAATATCAAGAAAACTCGAAGAAAACGTTAAAAAAATTTCTGTTATAACAGAAATTTAAAAATCTTTTGCTTCACATAATATTTAAATAATATATTTTTATGAAAAAACATATGATAAACAAGAACTGAAATTATAAAATTATTAATATAAATGCCTAAATTATAAATATTTACATGCACACATTTTACAAAAAAAATTATATGATAATAATAACTTAGAAATATCCTGATTCATATGTAACCCCTTCCCTTTTTTAATTAATCTTTTTTTTTTAAATAGCTTTTTTTTATCAATTTGCGTGCATGCTGGTATTTCGTGTTTTTCCGTCTGATTCAGAATAATCTTTTACGAGATTCGAGCATCACGCCAAGATCATGCGAACATTTCCCCAAAGGCATATGTAATGTTTTTTGGGTATCTCTGACAGTACGTAGAGTGTCTTTGTTGAATTCACTAATCGCTTCAAGTACGGCATTTTTCACTCGGTTTTTACACACAAATATTTCTTTGGGACACTTCGAACAAATCATGTTGTGAAAGATTACATTAGCGTTTTGATTTCCGCAATTAATGCACCGTTCTAAAAGTTCATTCGAAGCAAGTCGTTGATAAATAGAAAGGATGCATGGCAAAAAACTTTCATTTATTGGAGTCCCAACATACTCTTTATGCAGACCTGGTTTTTGTCCTTTTGCTTTTGCGGACTGGTAAAAACACCATGAGTCAGCACCGATTGAACATTTCGAATGATGAGATTTTTGGTTTGTCGAAATGCTGTGATGTAACGTACCATACATTTCTTTTTTCATGGCAGGAACATTGTCTTTGTTTTGTATTATGGCGTTTTGGTATTATAAAGTTAACTTTTTAATTGTTGCCTCTTTCAATGTGTCATGGCCTTTTCCTCCTAATGAAATGCCACGGGCTTTCGATTCCTTCACAGCATTTTGTAGACCAGTGTCCAACCTTTTACAGACATGATTAATGCACTCCTCTTTTTTATATTTCAAATTTATACCCATACACATTTTTTTCTGTTAGGTAATTGAAGGATTTACAATCTCCATCAGACAATAATGTGAAATAACGAAATCCCCTTTTTTGGGATCTTTCCCAAATGATCAATGCTGCCTCCATTTCCATCGAAGTTGATGAGCCAGAATGATTAACATCGCAAAACTTCCTATGACCTTCAAACCAAATGCCATACTCTGCACTTGACTCTCCCAGTTCTCTTTTTGCCACAGAACAGTTGTTTCATACCTTACACATGACTTCAAAATCAATTACATAGCCTGTAAGTATATCAATAACACAAGCTATGACAATCAAAGATATATGCTCACGTGTTAACCAGCTATCATCAAATGAAACACTTATATCAACAACAGGAACATCAGTTGGTGCTTCGTAAGCCTTTCTCACTTCACTATGTACTTCGCTCTGCAAAGTCTCTGCAGCAATACCGTAGGCTGTGTGAAGAAGTTTAATGCATTTGCTATATGTTCTCGATGAAAAAGGAGATGCATTTACTGTCATACAAAACTTATCAATTGCAGAGTAACCTTTTCCAATATTAGAGAATGCTTGCGTGATGCATAAGTTAACATCCGGAACAGCCTTTCGTTAGACGTTTCCCAACACAAACTTTTCAGAGCAAGAACTACAGGTTAAATTTAACACATACGATAATCCTACCTTGTTCCTAAGTGCAAGCTTTAAAGTTTGTTTGTCACAGTCTGGGCATTTTAGTTTCATAAACATGTTGCTCATTTTCTCAAAGAACACAATAATAAAATTTCCATCTTCAGAATGTCCAGTCTTTTCAGTACTTAATAACTGCTTAAATCTGAGGTTAGGATCTAATATATTTTCTTCTGCGACACATGTATTTACAGAATCACTACAGCAACGTTTGCTGTTCATTTGAGCAGAATGATTTCGACGTTTTACTCGTGGCATTTTTAAGACAAGCCTTCAAAAGATAGAAAAAGAAACATAATACAATTCTCAGCAGTTTCAGCAACAGTCTTAAAGAGACGGCAAGCAGTAAAAGTCTTGAAAAGGCTGTTTTCAAAATAAAACGCAAGTAAAACTAGCACCATAACTGCAAAAGAAACGAAAAAGATGCGCCATGAACACTAACAAATTGCTTGTAGTTAAAGTTGTAGTCACTAAAAAGTACGGTAAAGCTTTGCAGTTATGGTTAGAGTAAAATAAAATAAAATTTATTTTTGAAAGTAATTGATAAAAATTAGCTTACAATCACTAACACCTCTAAAAAGGGGTCGTGGTCGAATTTCCAAATGTGTTTGTTTACATTTTTCAAATGAAATTTTTTCCAATTTCTAATTTTGAGGCATACAAAAGTGATATATCAATCAAAAGGTAATCGTTCAAAGAATGTAACTAAATAAAAACAAAAAAAAAAACGATAAAATCGTCATTTTTAGTGTACCAAGTCCTCTTAATTTCCTCTTTCCATCAGGAAGCCAGCACTTTAGTGCGAGTGTGTGCGCGTACGATGCGAGTGATTGCTATAATGTTGTCATTAAAATTCCTTTTTTCGAATTTTTCTTAACTTACCTTTTCAGTTACCCCCTGCGTTGCACGAACATTTTTGAATGTATAACATATTTTCATGGAAATTCCCCTTCTCCTCTAGCTATTAGCACTTCCTCTTGTGTGTGCATGATTTGTATATTAACGTCATTACAATTCCTTTTTCGAAATTTTTTCTACAGCTTTCCATTGTCAGACACGATTCTTTTATCTCTCTAGAGCCCGGCATTACAGTTGCTTTTTTGAGTGTAGAACCCATTATTTATAAATGAGGAATTAAAAAATTTTACAGATTGCTATTGAAATGATTTTTTTCTAATAGTTTGAATGTTTGACTAAACATATGTAAGCATAAAAAAACAGTATATATATATATATATATATATATATTGCTGGACAATTGCTAAGGACGGATCACAAATTGCTATGTAGCATAACATTAAGCGAGACATGAGGCCTAGTAGGATAAAATATAGTTGCCACACTGTTCAGACATTAGAATAAAGAATATTTACTGTTCTGGAAAGTACAAAAGCTGTGAAAAATCTGAAAGAAAAAAAACTGTTCATTTGATCTGCGTACGGAAAAATGGAACAATGCATCTAAAAGTCAGCAGGCACCTTAAATAAAGGTATCAGTACGGGATATGTCCACCGTGGAGTGTGATGCAACATTCCACACGATATTTTTCATTTAAAACAAAGATGAGATTTTATTGGTCATAGAGATCATAAGGCCATAAACAGTGACGTACAAAAAAACATGCTTCACAATATTACCAATTTGTCAATAGCAATTAGTTTGAATTAAGTGTCATATTCTCTCTGTTACACTTCAAGCAATATTTTCTACAAAGATGAAAAAATTGAATTAGCTGATGAAAGAAGAACAGCAAAAATCTTTATTTTCAGCGACAGAAAATATTATACCAATGTATTGATATGTAAAAAAGGTATACAATGAGCTAAAAACTACATGAAGAACAGATTGTCAGAAGGAACATTAAGCAATGATGCCACAAACAGTTTTGAACAACAAAATAACAGAAAATCTTACATACCATAAAATCCGGCGTATAACGCCCACTTTCAGCATAATGAATTAAATTGAAATTTAGGGGTTCAAGAGCTTTAAAAAATATGAGTATAGAAAAAATTGTGACTTCTAGAAATATCGAAACATTGTTTATTTAAAAGAAATGACACTCCTTATGAACTTAAAGAGTTTTAATTATATGTAGATGTATACTATATTTTTCTATACCTTGGAATAATACCTCAAATAAGTTACTTCAAAACTTGAGCATTGCACATGTACATTTCAGGTCTCTTCGTACAAAAGAGGGTGTGCATTACATGGCGAGCATAACGAATAATTAAAAAATGCAGCTCAAAAGTATAGGTGAGCATTATACGCTCGATTTTATGGTAATCTGATATTTCTTTGTATTATTTTTTCTTGGCGTCAAATTGTTTAATATTGTCGCTTTTTTATTCATTTCACCATTGGAGTGTGAGTCTAAATAACTATGCATAAATTTCAGGATATTCAACATTGATCAGCATCTGCTGATGAAGGAAGAAAAACAACAATCTTTTTTTAACCAGAGAAAATGTCATAGAAATGTAAATTCATTAAATCTTTAAAAATATATATGAAGAACAGACTGTGGAAGAAAGTTAAATCATAATGCAAACACGACAAAAATTGCATTAATTCTGAATTTTAAACTGCGAAAAATAATTACTTTTTTGAGCATTCAATCCCATTCATAGTTTGGTTTTGATGAAGTTACCTTAAACAGCTCAGAAAGTCTTAGACGTAAATAAAAATTCACATTAGCATTTGTATTCTTACCTATTAGCATCATTGCATTTAAATTGGCCCCATGCAAACTGTGCTATTTCCCACAAAAATCTTACAAATTTTTTTGGTTTCATATAAAAATCTTTGTTGTTTTGATATCAAGGAATAATTCGTGTGGCGCCAATTTGGTTGTGGTGACACTAATTGGTTAATACCTAAAAATCTAACTTTAATCACGATTTCTAAAATCTTATAATCCCAATAAGTTTTGCATTGAGTTCCATTTTTTTATCCTATTATAATTACAACAGTTTGTATGTATGGATGTTCGCTACTCTTTCATGCAAAAACTGAAGAATTCTAATAAAACATTACATTAATATAGCTTATACTATAATATAATATTTTCTTGCTTATTGTAGTTTTAATTATATGATACCGTGACTGAAGTTTTTAAGTGAAAAAATGATTTGTGAAGCTTTTTTGTAAACAAAAGCTTAGATAATGTGGTAATTATGTATAAACATCACCACAGCAAAATTGATGGCATGCGAATCACACCTTGATACCAAAGCAACAACGATTATAACATATTTTATATAAAATCAGTCAGATTTTATTCAAGAGGCGTCAATTTGGCTGCGGTGACGATTATATGTAAACACTGATAATAACTACTTATTCTGTAACACAAACATCAGTGGATTATTTTAGACAATGAAATTCACTTCTTACTTGCTTTTATTCTTATGTTCAAAATAATAATAATCTGTTACAAAAAACTTTATTGCTTTTCTTTGTTCAATGACACATTCTAAATCTTGCTTAGTGTAACAATAAAGCTAAATCCTAGCTAGTAATATAACAAAAAGAGAATATAGTAATAAATAATTTTCTCTACGCACACTTTTTTAATGATTTTATTTTGCACGTCTGGTAGAAACAAATTGATCCTTATATCAAAATAAATACTTTTATCAATTCTGGACCATAATAATAAAATTTAGTTTGCATGTTTCTTTTGTTGAATTGAAATCTGACAAGAATGCTCCGGAGGAATTGATGTTAAAAATTCCATCTGTGCTCTAGTAGATTTAGACTTGAAATTTAATACATATAATTATTTTACGAAGGTACAGATCCATTTAAAGTTGCTTTTGTGGAAATCCACTTGATTATTGGGTTAAGCGAGCGCGAAAATATCTTTCTTTACTTTAGATATTATTAGAAATTTTTCATTCTGACCTTTTTATATCAAGAGGTGAGAGATACAGCTATAAATATATTTTTCATTACAATCAAATTCTTAATGCCAGATATCAAAAATTTATGAATATGTAAACAGTATTTATTTATACAAAATCATGAAATACACAATAAAGCGGAAGGATAATGGCTAGTCAGCTATAATTTCGTACTATTTTGCAACTGATGAAACATAAAATTAGCCAATAAAAAGAGATCAATAAGCTTTTCCAGGTCAAATTGTCTCGTTATTAGGTTGGAAGTAGGTAAGACATAACGCTAAAGTGTACCGATATTCAAGCAATGATTTAATTTCAAGCTTTACTTACTTTGGGTCTTACTACCTTGATATCAAAATCAGATAAATTGTAGACCAAGCACAACCCTTATATTGATAATACAAAAAAAAACATGTAAAACAAATCTTGTACATAAAAAAATTAACTTAAATCACACAATATTGGCAATCTGTTAATCCCAATTAGTTTTAATTGTCCTTTCTTTCAGTTACATTTTTCTACTTTTTTGTTACAATGAAATTTGACAATTGAGGAAAAGGGCACTTGTGTATCGGCGTCACCTCAGCAAAATTTGCGACATCAAATCAATAGATTCTTACGTGTTTTATATGAAAAGGAAAAAAAATCACTCAATTTTTTGTGAAAAAGTGCCACTTTGATTGCGGTGATACAAATCTGATGGAATTGAAAGAGATGTTGGTACTTGCATTTTATCGCACCAATGTGAACATTAGAAATAACTCTCCAAGTTAGCAACTTTGATCTTCGCTTAGAATACACTTGCGTTTGCAAATATTTTTATTAAAGTTTAAAAATTTTATAGGGATTATTTTTTAAGTTAAAATTTCCAAATTTCACTCATTGGTAACTTCTTTTTTTTTTAAAAAAGAAGTACTGCTTTAATGAATTCTTGAAAAGGGTTTTTTTTTATTTCAACAATCGGTTTTTCCATTAGTTTAATTTATCACTATATTCTCTTTTTGTTAAACAGCTGGCTATGATTTTCAACTTTATTGTTAAAATAAGGAAGATTTAGAATTTGTCGTTGAACAAAGAAAATCAATAACGTTTTTAGTAACAGATTATTATTATTTTGAACATAAGAATAAAAGCAAGTAAGAAGTGAATTTCATTGTCTAAAATAATCCACTGATATTTGTGTTAAGAAATAAGTAATTATTATCAGTACTTACGTATAATCGTCACCGCAGCCAAATGATATCAAGGTGTGATTCGCATGGCATCAATTTTGCTGTGGTGACGCTAATGCATAAGTACCACATTATCTAAGCTTCTGTTTATAAAAAGCTTCACAAATCATTTTTTGACTTAGAAACTTGAGTGACGGTATCATATAATTAAAACTACAATAAGCAAGAAAAATTACAGTTTAGGAAATAAACAAACATAAAACTGTGTGATACTGAAATAGAAATTATAGTATTAGTTTAACATAAAACAATTCATATCCTAAGACATGGGAAATCTAATGTTATCATATTTGTGTTGCAAATCCAAAAAATGAAATTTAGAAAGAATGTTTTTTAAGACAACTTTTTCGAAAAACGAATGTATTTCCACCATAAAGGGTTTAAAAAACTATAAATAAATATATTCACAATAAAATGTGCTAAAACACCCAAAAAACTGCTTTTAACATTAATTTTCGCAAAGTTGACTTGTCACGTCTGATGACATATCTCCATTTAGCTGAAAAATCGCTTAAAAATTGAATCTTAAAAAACACTAAAGCGAATCTCGAAAAAAACTATTCGAGTTGTTCAGGATAATGACCTACAGCTTCTACCTGCCAAGTTTCAGACTTCTGGGTTTCTTAGTTATGCCGGTACAGCTGAAACACACAAACTGTTTGTTTTATTAGTATACATATATAGACGATGTTGAATAAAAATACGTGTAATTCATTAATCATTTGGTCCATCGCAATTTAAATAGTTACATGATAAATTAATGTACGTACGTTTGCTTTCAATTTATTACACAGTGAAAACTAACTTCCAGTCAAAAAGAACCAAATTTTATACTTCTGGATTGCTTAGTTTCGTGGGAAATAGGTGAAACACACAAACACGCAAACATACGTGTTTAAAAATTTTGCATAATATGTCAGTAACGTAATTTTTCAAATGTGCATATCGAGGTATTTTTTAAGAAAACTAAAAGATTTGCGAAGGATAACAAATTTCAAGAGACAAACTTTTCAATGATTTTCAGAATTCTATTTTATGCATTATATCTTAAGATAACATACAAAAACGACATTTAAATGTATTGCAAATAATGTATATTATAAACTTACTTAAAATTATGCTAACGGATTAAGAGCAATTAAATTTTTATCAAATATTAAGGAAATGTCTGTTTTATTAATGGATGTAATAAATGAACTCATAGAATTAAAGATATGTACTTATCATGAAACAAAAATAAATTTTTCACTCACATTTTTTATACCCAGCCAATTTGGCGATTTTCATTCGTTTTCGTCAACCTGCTTTTCAAAGGTGGAACAGAGTATAAGTCATTACTCGAAAAGGTTTTCTGGCTCGAAAATCTGTTTTGACGCCAAGCCATTCACTTACATTTGCCTTCAAATTTAATTTTTTTTGAGGGCTTAATTTTTAAGTGAAAATTTCCCTCATTGAAAACAAACAGTAATTTCTTTTTTACTGCGAAAATGAATTCTTGTAAAAGCAATTTATTTCAGCAATAATATGATATAACATTTTTCGTTATAAACTTTTTGATTTATGAACTTTTCTGGTAGGAAGAGGCGTTGGTCTTCCACCTAAGCGTATTTTATATTTTTTCAATAACTAAATTAAATTATTTTAATATACATGTCTGTTTTGCTTATATTTTATTTAATTATTCTGAACCATTTCTTGGTTTAGATTCAATTCTGTGGTTCCTTATTCAGTTTAAAAATATCTGATTTAGGTTTAAGCCATGTGTGTCACGTTTATTATTCTTTTTTTTTTCATTTTAAACCTTTATACGTATACATTTTATACTCCAGTACTGTTTCGAGTTTTAGATTTAAAATCGTCTCATTTCTTTTCCAGGTGAAGAAATTCTGATAACTTTAATGTTGCTTTCAAAAATTTCATATTCTTTATTTTAAAAATGATGACCTAATCAAATCTAAAACCAGAAACAGTACACAAAAATGAACTGTAAACATAAAAAAAGAATAAACAGTAAGCTGCCTTAAACCAAAATAGAAAAATTACAATATGAATATCACTGTGACTACACAAAAAATAAGAAAGACGTTTTTCAGCTGAATAAGAAATGACAAATTAGATCAATACGCGAAACAAAAATGTATATCAAACTAATCTGATTGTTATTCGAAAAATAAAATGTATGCTTAGCTTGAAGAGTGATGCATCTTCCAACTGTAATACTGTTTCAAAACAAACTCTGTAACAAATAATTAAAATACATAAATAAAAAATTGAACTCGGCATATGATGTAGCAGATTAAAACGCTGGAAAAAATTTACAACTAAAAGCTGATAATTGAAATTTTTGAGCGCAAAAATTTTTAAGCAAATACACTTTGTTGCCAAAACTACTAACTAAAAACCCAGTTGTCGAGAAAAATGGTAAAATCGTTTACAAATTTAATTTTAAAATATCTAAAGCGAATTTCAAAAAACACTCTTCGTAGTGCACATCATCAGAACCTAGAAAAATTATGTCCCAAGTTTCATAATTCTGGGTTGCTTAGTTTGGGCTGTAGAGGTGAAACACACACGCTTAAAGTCTATTTTATTAATATATATATATATATATATATATATATATATATATATATATATATATATATATAAATGTATGTATATGTATTACACACCTACACAAACACATTTCCCTCCTAAAAAGGATAAATAATATTATTACATTTTTAAATATATATAATGAAAGTATTTTATATTTATTTTATGAAACCCGTTTGGAAGTAACTATTTCTTCATCAATCCGGTCAAGCCATACTACACATAAAGAGCAATTAAAAATATTAATCTTCTCATATGAACAAGAGATAGCATTCACAACATCTTGAAATCATGCACAACTAAATGTTTACAGATATTTAAAAAGTGAGCGTAATTCAGCTTTAAATAATAAATGCATGATAATTAAAATATGCGCATTTACTTTCATTGTAAAATTGCATGCTATCTGATACGAAAGTCTCCTAGTGACCATATTATAAATTTGAATAACAACAAGTCCTTTAATGGATACGTCAGCAAGGGATACTTTCGATGTTGCTATAAAATAAGTTATAGTACCAGCAAAATTAACGACGGATAGAAGATATATGTAGGATAAAAATAATAATTCATACCTAAAAACACTTAAGCAAAAATAAACATTATATGTTTTACAGGGATTAATATTTAGTGTATCGGGTTTGACAATTACGCTGATAACTTCTTTCTGAATTTCAAACACGCACACACAATATATTTGATTCTTTCATTTTCTTTTTCTGTAAAATTTATTAAAAAGCAATATGAGCTGCTAATGATGTACGTTATAAAATATTTCTTCAATCGAATAACACACACTAAAAATGTGTTTTATTGGTATAATATATATATACTTTTAAAAAGTGTATAATCACTTAAAATAGGAATATTTTTTCATCATTTGTAAAAGCTGTAAAAGCAAGCATGATCTATAACATAAACAATATTAAAAACTAATAAGCTAATAATTTTTTTGCAGCTTAACTAATGCCCCATCTAGTGGTTAATAATTGTAAGTGTAGTACTTGTGTCTCTTTTTACATCAAACATATACATTAAATCGATCGCTAATGACCAGTGGAACACCAAAACAGTTTGAGGTAACTGCCTTTATTAAGAACAAAAGACGCACTTACTAAAATAAACATATTTAAGAAACACCGAAAATAGCTAGATTGGGAAATCGGCTTTTTACTGTTGATGGGACTGTATTTACATAAGCAAGTGTTTCGATAAATGTGTAAACGACATAAGCACCTTCTCTAGAAGCGCATGAGGGTGTTTAACACTTTCACTACCTCCGAAGAGGAAAAAAAGGACTCTCATACAATAGCAATGTATTGAATGCAATGATATAATACTTTGACACTTAAACTGCAATACGACTTTTACCTTTTAAGCGTTCCCGGCGTATATAAAAGTCCCGCTAAACCAAAGCATTTATTTTCCCCGACGAATATATACGTCTTTCCGAAGTATGATTTTTTCTGTGCACTGCTATCCATAAAATAATTCCGAAGACTTTGGAGTGCAATAAAAGGACCTTGACAGTGTTTGCGTAGGATTTACTTATTTCAGTTTATTTGCTTCTTTATTCCTTCTCCTCCCCCAAATGCATTACATAGGCGTGCCTACTTGGAAAACGGTTGGCATTGGGAAACGAATCGCATAAATTTTAATCGACAGTTAAGGATATAATTATATATATATATATATATATATATATATATATATATATGACAACCCCATGGGGTAATTAATAAACTTGTTATTAACTTAATATTGTTAAATTAATTATAAAATGCATTGAGTAGCACTGACATATTTATAAATGTAATATATCAGTGTAAATGTGTATTTTATTTTTTTATTATGACAAAATGCATTTTGTTTGTTTACATTTAGTAAATTAGTAATTTTTTTAAAATAATATTTCGTTTTCGACATTTCAATATGATCGCGCCCCCCTCGTAGAGTTGTCACCAGCGCCCCACAGTTTGAGAAACGCTGGATTACCCTGATGAAATTAACAATTTCTTTAGGGCTTATACATTTTCGACGAGCCATCGTTTTAGGGTATCTGCTCCTCACAAGGCTCGAATATCGAATGCATTTTTTATGATTAGAAAGCAAATGCTATGTAACTCTGAGGCGCAGCGATTGTAGTACCTGCTTCAATTCAACGATTGTCTCAGTTCCCCTGTGAACCCATTAAAAATGCATTACAAGGTCAAATAAATGTCTGATATTACTTCCGAAATTTTTTATACTATTGCCATCTATTTATTGAACTAGCTTATGCTGAACGACATCTATTAATAATGATAAATTGCCTTCGTTTGAAAACGATACCAACGGACATTCTAGGTATATTTGTTGTAAAATATCTCCTAAGTAACCAGAACCACAAAACTTTTTCTTTGTAACCACCATCGAAATGATTAAAAATCACGAAACATTTTCAAATTCCCTGGAAAATTGCGGAAAGGAGAACAAACTAAACTTCTCTGCTGTCCAATCGGTAATAACGGACATTCTAGTGTTAAAATAATTTGCATACATCAAAATTTTTAAACAAAAATAGCTTTTAATTATTTGTCAAAATGTGTATCACATATAAATTTAATTTTTCATAAATAAAGATATATAGCTGTAAGAATTAAATAAATCCCCCTCCCCTTTTATGTAATCTTTTTTTTCGCGTTTTAAAAATATAATAAGCTAAAAAATATAGAATATTATACCTTAAACATAGAATAATTTTATATTCATGGAATAAAATAACAAATGGCGTAATACTTTAAAAAATATTTAAATAACTTAAAAAATTTTTCTCGTTTATTAAGATATTGTCTTATTAAAATTATCTTGAAATAAAAAAATTCTCTTTATTAATACTATATAAAAATTTTAAACAAATACTCTCATTTATTACTTATTGTCACTTGTTATGGACTTTTTGCTATTTTTTATCATATTTTTCTTCGGAAAAATTCAAAAAAAAATCTTTAAGAACCGTTTTAAAGATATTTCTAATTAAATGCAAAATATTAAAAATATCCTTCAAAGTATTTTTTTTTCCATCTGCTTTTTCATTACCTTAATTTTTTTTTTATTTTTTTTCTTTTTTCGAAACAAATATCTTTCTGAAGTTTCGCAGAAAGAAAATCTTGACATAGTTTGCTTGCTACTTCCTCAGCTTTAATTATTTCCCAACCATCGGGATAAAGTGATAGATCGTTTTTTTTTATATATTTCTTTCTTAATTTTGCAAAGATTGAGCAAATTGTTTATTTTTATTATTAAAGTAGTTTTTATAAGCAGAGTATAAAGTTACTGCACATAGTTCTTAAGTATTAAAAATCACGATTTTCTTAAATTTCCTGAAACTGAATAGTTGCAAACATATTTTTTAAAATAACTGCATAAAAAAGGATTCTATTTTTAGAGCAATTATTGCGTTATTTGATAAAAAAAAGTTTGGTGTTTTTCGTACAAAATAATAGTGCAAAGACTTTGAAGCTATTGATTTAGAATAAAAAGAACGAATACAGTATTTCAGACAATAATTGCTACATAAAGTAAAATTTTAATTCCTTAAAACTTAAGAAACTCGCATTATTTTACTATAACTCATCCGTTATTACTAGTGCTAAAAATGAACTATAGATTTCGCGCAGTATAACCCATACCCAAACGTGTTTATATTCTGTTTTTACCGTAAAATTTACATAAAAGGGAAGAAATACAACATGTTTATTACACTTTTCACACGCAAATTTAGTTTTACTCTTCGTTTTATTAGACATTCAGTACATTGTTACTATTTTAGTCTTCACTGCGAGTGAGTTCCATGTTTTTACTGGATCTTATTTTTTTTAAGTTTGTAGAAGAATTGCTTGCTGTTTTCTACATTATTTACAATGTTCTCTACATTGAGATCCGAAACATTTTAGAAATCAGTGCCTGACTCGATGTTTAGTATGTGGTTTCTTAAAACAAAACAAAATAATTTGCCCATTTATTGTCGCAACGTTGAACAACACACAAAAAAAATTGTCATAAGCTAAATATTACATTTTCCAGTAATTGAATACGATATGGCCATTTAATCAAGTATGATGATTGCTATCTCAATTAAATTAACTGGACAAATTTCAGTAGTTTAATCATACCTGCTTTTATACTCTTCATCATCCGATCTTCCTCATCCTCCTCGCAAACAGAATTTCTTAATTCGAAAATATAAAGGGTGTTTTTTTAGAGGTTTAGAAATTTAAATTGCAATAAAACAATGATGTATTATTCGATTGACATGAATTTTTTTTTTTTATTCGAAAGATAATCTTGTGGCATTACATTTTAAATATGATTTCTGGCATACGACTGCCACGGCTGGCTCGGATGTAGTCCAATCTGGACGTCCAATTTTCGATGACTTTTTAAAACATTTGTGGCCGTATATCGGCAATAACACGCCGAATGCTGTCTTTCAAATGGCTAAGCGTTTGTGGCTTAACCGCATAGACCAATGAATTTACATAGCCCCACAGAAAATAGTCTAACGGTGTTAAATCACGAGATCTTGGAGGCCAATTCACTGGTCCAAAACGTGAAATTAGGTGGTCACCAAACGTGTCTTTCAATAAATGGATTGTGGCACGAGCTGTGTGACATGTTGCAGCGTCTTGTTGGAACCACAGCTCCTGGACATCATGATTGTTCAATTCAGGAATGAAAAAGTTAGTAATCATGGCTCTATACCGATCGCCATTGACTGTAACGTTGTGGCCTTCATCATTTTTGAAGAAGTACGGACCAATGATTCCTCCAGCCCATAAAGCGCACCAAACAGTCAGTTTCTCTGGATGTAACGGTGTTTCGACATACACTTGTGGATTAGCCTCACTCCAAATGCGGCAGTTTTGTTTGTTGACGTAGCCATTCAACCAGAAGTGCGCTTCATCGCTAAACAAAATTCGCTTATGAAAATCGGGAACAACAGCAATCTCGTTTTGGGCCCATTCGACGAATCTGCGCCATGCTTGATGATCGTTTTGATGAATTGCCAAACCAAACTGAGAATAAATCACTTGACAGCTGTTAAATCGGTCGCCATCTTGGAAAGTAATGCCAACTTAAACTTCTATACCTGGAAAAAAACACTCTTTATATATATTGAATATTGCATCTATTAAATTACTTAAATATCCCATTTCTTTATTATAACTACCATAGTACACAATTGAAAAAGAAAGATTTTATAGCGTGCTCACACGTTTAGAAATGTAACGGCGATACACGCTCAGGGTACCCGAAGAGGTGGTGTCAAATCATATACACTCTGTCGCAAAAAATATATGCACCCAGAAGAAATTGAGCTACATTCACGAAATTTGGTATGCATGTAGTGTATATGAAAATAAACAAATGATTAAAAATTCAGAACAAAATATCATTTTATTAAGTGGTTACAGCTTGCAAAAGGTTAAAAATCAGTAAGTAGTAAAGCCACCTCTGGCAGCTATACAAGCCGAAATTCGGCGTGGCATCGATTCAATTAGATCACTTATGACCCCCTGTGGAAGATCCTGCCATAGTCTTTGCATCTGCGCAGTTAATTCTCCTGTATCTCGGGACGGCTGCAGTTGCCTTCCCAGCGCGTCCCAGACATTCTCTATTGGCGAAAGATCTGGTGACCTGGTAGGCCATGGTAGGACGTCATATCCTTGAAGACATTGTTGGGAGAGTCGCGCAGTATGTGGACGAGCATTATCCTGTTGATAAATGGCACCTGGGTGACTTGATAGCATGGGTAGCACAATCGGCGTTAAAATATCGTCCACGTATCTGCGAGCTGTCAAAGTGCCTTGAAGGACTACTAAAGATGATCGTGTGTCCCAAGAAATTGCTCCCCACACTGTCACACCTTGTGAAATTGCTGTATGCCGCTCGACAATAAATGCCGGATCGGACCGCTGGCCGGTGCGCCTCCAGACACGTGTGCGGTGGTAATCAGCACTGAGACTGAATCGGGATTCATCACTGAAGATGACACGTCTCCAGTCTGTCACACTCCAAGTTGCCCGAGGTCGGCAAAATCCAGTCGACACTGCCTATGATGTGGGGTCAGTGGTAAGCGTCTTAGCGGATGTCGGCTCCTCAAGCCAACTTCGGTCAGTCGTCTCCTTATGGTTTCTATTGATGGCACTGGATGTCTGGAAGGAGGTAAGTGGCGTTGAATCGATGCTAGCGACGTTGTTGGTGCCGAAGTGGCCACTCTTCTGATTGCACGATCCTCGCGATCATTTGTGTTCCTGGGACGTCCTGACCCTCCGCGACGGTACACTCTACCTTCTGTGATCCACTGTTGCCAACACCTAGCAGCTACCATATCGCTCCGACCGAGGTGGCGGCCGATACGTCTATTCGACCAACCTGCTTCTCTGAGGCCTATTATACGGCCCCTATCAAAGTCCGTCAGCTGCTCGTACTGCCGCCGGTTACGTCTTAGAGGCATCCTAAGTCTCAATATCGTCTATCAAAGTCATCAGATTCGTTTGGATAGCCGTACGGCGCTCGTACTCATGCTTTTAAACTCTCCCCAGTTGCGCAACTAATATGCGCATAGCACACTTAGCCTTGTCTCATTGGCTTCGAAATTTTAATCATTTGCATATCTCTTACCAGACTACATTCTTGCCGAGTTTCGTGATTGTAGCTTGATTTCTTCTGGGTGCATATATTTTTGCGACAGAGTGTATATTTAGAATTCGTCTACAAGCTAAGACCACTCAAAAGATATAACTTTAATGTCAACTACAAGAGAAACTATTCCTTTTTCCAAAAAAGGCTTAGCTGGAGTCTTAGTGGGTATGACATACCCTGCACGAGAAGAGCTGGTTAAGGAAAATGTATATTGTTATATGTCTGTGATCGTGGGTGGTCCGCGAATTCTATTCTTTTTAATTCACTCACCTTCCTAACTAAGCCTGTGTGCTAAGGTGCTAAACTGTTGCGGTCGCAGTTAAGGCTTTACCACCCCTGTCAAAAGATGCATTAGAACGACATTAACCTGCTCAAGAGAGTCCAAGCGAATATGATAGTAATCAGAGTTATAGTCCGTTAAAACATGTTTCAGCAACGTGGAGTGTTAAATCCTGTAGAAGCGTCTCGTTAGCGTCTGCGAAGTTCTTCTCGATTTCCTGTTTCTTTAAAGTGTAACACTATTTAGAAGAGTTGGAAACCGCTGTTCCGACAACGTATAAGTGGCTGTTTTCGAAGCACCTTTTCACAAAATGTGTTATATGTACATGCTTGAAATTTTCCATTCAATTAAAGTACACATTTCTCATTATAATGAAATGTGACTTTAACTAATTTTGAATTTTTTTTTCATTCTTTATAAAATATTTTATCAAACATAGTGAAATTTTACCCGTTTTTCACATAAAAAAATTTATAAAAAAATAAATTTTTGAGAATTTTACATAAAGTTCATTTTGTTGTTGTGTTGTTGCTTATCCTCTTTACAGATCTGACACAAGTCAGATTAACTCCAATAGGTTGTTGATCGTCAAAAAGTCAATGAATAGATGTGGAACAGATGTTAAGTCCTCTTTGGAAAGTCCGACGCAATTTAGAATGTGCTCCGGAGAGGCTGGATATTCAGAGCATTTTTTGCAAGTAGGATGGATTTTTCTTCCACGTTCAAAGTATAGACCGTTAAGCTGGCCACTGTTAAGTCTAGCTAATGCACTCAGAGAGTGTCGATTGTCTTTAAGGACAGTCTGTTTGGGTAAAAACTTTTTAAAAATCGATTTTGAGGTTTTGATATTTCTAAAATCTCCAAATCTAGATTCTTCCAATGATATAACATACAATCCAATATATGAATTAGAAGTATTTTAAAATGATTTTTGAAAAATAATCAACTGATTAACCACGCCCATTTTGACAGATAGAAATGTAAACATTGTCTTATGTAATCTATAGTAAGGTTGCAAGGCCTCTAATTATTTTATTTCTACGCAACTAATTTAGATACTGTATAAATGCAATTTTAAATTTGTGTAGATATGCTAAAACTGTGGAGCCAAATTTGGACAAGTATTAGTTATTTGAATGTTATATTGACTAGTTAGTGATTTTACCTAAATTTAAGTCTATTTTTTACTTTAAATTTAGTTTTAACTATTTATTATTACTGATCGTTTAAAATCGCTAAGGCTTAGTAATGAGTTAAAAAAATGTTGAAATATTTGAACTATTTGCAAGATAAATATAGTTTATTTGTTGCATATGAATTACTTATTAATCCTCGTTTTCAATGCATATTTCAAAATATTTCGTTTGATACAAGGTAAGATTTTTTAATAAAAATTTCTGCTTTCTAAAATTTATATTTTTACAGTTGTGTAAATTTACTGTATTAATGTTTCTTAAATGCAATTGTGTATACTGAAGTGATATTTTTGAAATATTCCTAAGCAGATATTATAACAAAAAATGACAATTTTCGATAAATTCATAATAATCATATTTGCTTGCTCAACTAAAAGTTTTTTTTTTAAAAAAAACTACTTAATATATTTAAAACATTTGACTTCAATATAAATATAAATGTATAATTAATACATATAGACAAAATCCTGAGTTTTTATGTTTAATAGTTTCTGAGATAAAGGTATGATATGATACATCAAATGTGGTGTTTGTTGTCTTTGCAAGAAGCTACTTACATATTTAAAAATACATAAACTTCTTGTTTAAAAACAGTTTTATTTTGGCTGTTTTAGATATCATCTGTCCAGTTTAGAGTAACTTTTAAAGTTTAAAAGTTAGAAACTGTCTGCAAAAACAAAATCAATAATAATTTTACAAAAGCCTCACAAAAACTTGGGAAAGGTCGTATAATCAGATATTTTTATATACTATCTCAAATTCATACCAAAATCTTATTGATACATTTTCACATTACATTTATGATGCTTTATTTTAAAATTTGATATTAGTAATGCATGAAAGCTACAAATTCTTCAAAAATTGATATAAAATATTAGAAAATTGTTAGATTACTAGAAAATATCTCGTTAAAAAAACTGAAAAATGCTATTCTGGGCAATTTAAGACTTTTTTGATAACTATTTTATGCAAAATAAATTGCAAAGATGCTAATGTTGAATAAAATGGGACAAATACATGTTGGAATACGTTATTTTTGTGACGAAGTAGCACTTTAAAGTAAAAAATCAATTTCCTCAAAAATTATGTTTTTATAACTGCATTTATATTTTTCTTAGAATATAATATATGAATGCACATGAAATTTTCCCCCTCATGTTACTGAAATGTAACTATACTCGTATATGTTTATGTGAGTTTTTGGAGATTTTCCCAAAATATTTGAATGGGGTCCATATATCGTGACAAAAAATATCAATTTATTAATTTTTATTTATCGTTCAAACACGTTTTTAAGCTGTAATATTCAAAGGTATTACAATAAATGGTAACTAATTATAACTCAGATGTGTAATGCTTTTTGTCGTTGCGAGAAGCTTGATACATGCATAAAAATACACGAATTTCATTTTTAAAAACATAAAAACAGTTTTATTTTTGACTTTTTTAGAAATGTCTTGTACAGTTTAGAGAAAATTTTGTATTTTGAAACTTTTAGAAACTGTGTTTGTATGTGAACATACAAATCCATAATAATACCTCTCGCAATGTCGTAAAATCACATATTTCCAAATCATTACTTTTACATATTGATACATGTTTACATTATTTATGATGTTATAAGATCAAATTTGATATTTGTGATGCATCAAAGCTAACAATTCTTCACAGATTGGTACATAATTTGGGAAAATTGATCCAAAATGCTAAAAAAAATCTTGTTGAAAAAAAACTCTGAAAAATACTTTATATGTATTTTCTGAACATTTTAAGACTTTTTTGTTCCTTATTGTATGCTTAAAAAATTAAAAAGATACTAATGTTTAATAAAATAGGGCAAATGCATGTTATCATTTATTATTTTTGTGATGAAGTGCCTTTTTACACTAAAAATGCAATTTTCTCAAAATGATTGTTTTCAAACCACGTGTACCTTTTTCAAAGAATCTACTGAAAGAATATACTTGCAATTTGTTATTCACATAAATAATATGTAACTATATATAATGGAACTACTTTTTGGAGATTTTCCCAAAATATTTTGCTGAAAAGCAGTAATCGTAAAAAAAAATTACAATTTTCCAAAATTTCAAAGCGATACTCTTACGATGATTTTTTTTGAAAAAAAGTAAACAATATATTTTGAATATTTCCATTATTTAAATAAAAAAGCTTTATTAATATACAGACAAAATTTGAAGTTTTATATTTAACAGAGTTTCTGAGAAACAGGTTTCGAAAATAGCTCAATTTAACATTGTCGGTATAGGGGGTACCGACTATTCTTAACTTCTAGAAGGGTGCCAGGGGATTAATTGACCAAAGTTCATTTTAGTATATATTAGCCATCATTATAAATATGTCATAAAACACTTGCACGCCTGGTAACATTATTTTCCAAGAAAAAGTACATCGAACATTAAAAATATACATTTTGAGATAAATGAACTTAAATGTATAGTTATATTTTATTAAAACATACCTCCCTTTACTCCAAATGTGATCTACATTTTTTTATATCATCACCCCCTCTTATTTGTAAGTCTTTTTTTCTTCCCTAACTTCCTTTGTTTTTTTTGTAAACATGATTATTTAGTCTTTAACATCCTCTGTTTGTCGAAGCCCTTCATTGCATGCAACGT
The DNA here is from genome assembly GCA_019973935.1 of Trichonephila clavipes. Lineage (NCBI taxonomy): Eukaryota > Metazoa > Arthropoda > Arachnida > Araneae > Nephilidae > Trichonephila > Trichonephila clavipes. Next base: position 70,135 of record BMAU01018195.1, on the reverse strand, counting down.
GTAATTACCAGGCTCAATATTAAGTGTTCTCAAAATTTCTGGTTTTGATACATCTCCCTTAATTGAATGATGAAATTGCATTATGTGTACCCAATGATAATACTTCCATCTATACAGATATTTTCTTCGGTACACGAGACCATATTACGTTGAGTATATTTTCATTGGGATTCTGTGTACCTCCACATAAAGACTTTTTTAGCAATTCTGGATTAACTGTTTTGATTTCCTTCCTTCATTCAACTTTTAAGCAAAAACAAAGTACTTGCTTACATTTTTCACCATTTAAGTGGGAGTGCCCGAGTTTCAATAATTATTTAAAATATATATTTTGGGAGCTTCTAATTTTCCTGCAGGTTAAGGTAAGGTATTCTTTTAGAAAGGTTAATTTCTATACAATTTCAAAATGTGAAAACCTTAAAATTGTCATATTAACATTAAATTCACCAAGGAAGTAATTTTGACTGCTTTTTAATACCAATTAGAAAAACTATTATGTATATAATGACACAATTTCACGACATTTTTAGAATACAATTTTTACCAAGTGAAGCAGATTGTTTGTATAGTTAATATTTACTAATAACTTGTTGTATGACTGTAAATAATATAAGAAAAATATTAAAAATTAATTTTTTAAACAAATTTATTTACACAATAGTTATTCTTCCATAATGCAGTCATTCTGACTGCTTTGGGGCAATATAGGTATTATACTAAATTTCAGCAATTTCAGTTAGTGTAAAGAAGATTTTAGGTTTCGAACACTCCCCTTAACAAGTTTGTTATAAGTAGAAACATAATTTGGAATTCTTTAGAAATTACCGTCTTATACTAAAAGCCAAATTTTGATAAATTTGAACTTAGGTAAAAATATGTGCGGTCTTCTGATCAATAGTGGTATATTGTGTTTTCACAACAATACACAGATAATTCATATTTGTCTTAAATTAATGAAACAACATTTTTAGTATTAAAAAATTTAAAATATTTCTTTCAAATTCTTCAACATGGTTCACATATTGAACGTTTAAGAAATGAATTTTTCTCTGCAAAATTTCGAATTATTTAAATAAAGCATTTGAAAAATGTATACTTTTACAAGGATTTAACTCATTGCGAATTATTTGAAACTTTCAAAAGTTGGTTTTTTATCTAAACTTAGAAATCTAGTTTTAATACTTAAAGAGGAAAATAATTTAAATTAATTAAACTTTTAAAAATAATAATTTTTTTTAAAATTAAGGCGTTACTGAAAAATTTAACAATGCTGAAGTATGAATATCAATTCTTTTTGCTAACTGTTTTCCGCTTAGCTTTACTCTTAAATAAATAATACATTTTGTAATAATAATAATATTGATAAAATGACATTCGATGCACGTAATGTATAGAAATATTAGTCATATTTTTGTAATGCATTTTAATGATATTTCTTAATGAACAAATTTTAAATACTAATCAATTAGTTTAGTTTCAGAGTATGTCACAAAATAGTAATTATGAATCGGGACTTTTAGTTTTAGAGCCTTTACACTACTGCAATTTCATGATTTTTATTCTTTCTAATTTGATTCTTAAAACATTTAAATTAAGTTTAAAATTATTCTCCATAACAAACTCTGATAAAAATGAAATATATGATTAAATCAAAAGAAAAAAGTTACTTTAATCATGTAATTTGTGATGTAGCTCCCCTTTGAAGTACAACCCTCAAAGTATCAGCGTGAGCTAGAGGTGTAGGTTTAGCGAAAGAACTCGTATCAAACATTATCTTAATATGACTTTATTAAGATATTCAACTTAAACCTTTAACAAATATGATTATAATAATTAATATGAGAGAATCTACAATGACTCAATACGCAACACACACAATATATATATATATATATATATATATATATATATATATATATATATATTTATAATATATGATCACATCTAATTCAGACCAATCTCAATAAGCGAGCCGCCTAATCCAGCGCTTCTCAAACTTTCAATACTGGCGCCCCCCTTTTCAATCACAATTTTTATCGCGCCCTCTTATACATTAATAATGCACTAAATGCAATAATAATGCACTTTGACACTAAAGCTACAATACGAGATCTTAATTATAAACCATACAAATTAATAACATAAGTATTAAATTTTGAATACTACTTTTAAGCAAAAAAATAAATTAACTAAGTAATAGGACAATTATTACGTTATTTTTCCTATCTCTAATTTTTAAATTGAACATATTGCAAAATGCGGTGACTGCTTAGAAGACAAAATATGGATATCTGCTAAATATAGAAAAATAACTCAGATGGTCAATTTCTAATCATAAGCATTCCTTATAAAAGCTTTGCTTTGCAGGACAAGCACATGGAAGTCGTTAATACTTATTAAACTTGTTCTTAATTTAGTATTAATTAATTAGTTATAAAATACTATGTGCAACACTGATACATTAAAAGTATACCGGCTGAAGTACGCGCTCTTTGCAGGAGCTCGTTTAAAAGAAAATAAAACATTCTTGATATAATAGCTGTATTGTAAGGAGAGTAAAGCCAAGTGCGCCACAATATTTACAAAAATGTAAAATGTTTTTTTTAAATGCTTGCTCAAATTATAATTAGTTTTAAGCGAATTTTAATTTTAAGCCTCACAGAATTAGCATTTATTGTTGATGTTAAAAAATGAACAACAATATAAAATTCCGATGAAGAATAATTGTATTATTTTTAATATTTAAAGCAAAAAAACTTCAACATGTTTTAACCTGGGAGAAGGCACGCACTCGATACGATCTAGCAGGGTTATTGAGTCACCCCAATCCTTTTTTTTATAATTATTTTATTGTACACTATACAAATCGTTATTCCAGTGAATAATTTAACTAAGAGAAAGTTACTTACCTACTTTCAAGGACTCTTATATTTTTCTTTGGTGACAAATAAACAGTTTTGCCAGAATCAACAATTTCGTGATCTGTGTGTCCCGCGCGACCACTTCCGGGTAAAAAGTGTATTCATTATGATAATATTTATGTAACTGCTAAAAACAATTGTTATGCTTTATGTTTGAAAATACTCCTCTTGGTCTCAGTCTTCGCATAGTAATCCATCAAAGTGTGTGTGTGCTTTCCGTGGTTTTCCAAATATCATAAAACTGTTTTACATGGAAAAAAGCGCAATAGAGAAATGCATTACTTAAAACTTCTTTAAATGAGAAATAAACACATAAGAGTTGAGTTATAACTAACTCTACCAATAACTTAGAAGGGTAAACAAATTACAGCTATAATGTGCAGTATTTCAGAAATAATGACAGTGATGAATTTTTTATGTTCCTGAATTTTTTCGATTCTGGATCTGGGATCTGTTTTTTTTCTCTTAAAGAGAAGAATATTACTTTTAAAAAAGAAAACGTAATAGAAACTCTCTCATCATGGGATTACAGCAAATTAAATAAAATATTTTTTATTTGGTTATAGGATCAAAGATAGCTAATTAAGTATTGAAGAAGTTTTTTTTTGATGACTTGATATCGCCTATAACTTACATCAGAGTAAAGTGCATTTTTTATTATGTCTGAAAGTATTTTGTTTTAATTCATTCCAGTAAATTAATTATTTTTTAAATCTTTCTTTTTCGATATGCTCGCGCCCTCTCGTAAGGTTATCGCGCCCCCAGGGGGCGTGCCCCACAGTTTGAGAAACACTGGCCTAATCCCCAATTATACTAATAAGTAATCAATACTACCTTATATTATTCCGTAATGCTACTTGTCTATATATGCAATAAGATACAGCTTGACGACTAACTTCTAGTTGAACACCAGTATGTTTATCCACGACACGTAGAACTTAATCAATCTTGCACCACAAACTGCAATAATCATCAACTGCCACACCGCACATCAATTTTCTAATATTACTTTATATTGCCATCCCACTTACTCTAAGATCCTATATTTAAAGTCCATTTATTTGCATCTATTCTTCACATCTCGTTTTTTGGATTTGGTTGGAAAATAGTTGCAATTACTTCTGGCCCAATGAACCCAAAGGACGTGTTAAAGAGAAGACACGTAAGACGTCACAAATTGAAATATTACTTTATTAAATTCCTACTAATAGTTGACTCTCTCTCTCCCTATTCATACACTGGTGTGCGAGAATTAAGGACGAAGACGAAAAATTAGCATATCACCTGAACGAAGAGGCAGAGCGGACAGAAAGACCAATCAGGAGATTAAATAAGGTGATGTACGGTAGCACATGCGCAGATATGCAGGTAGACGTAATAGGGGAGTGTCTGAGTAGTATAAAGCCTGTTGTCGGTGTAAGATCAGTATTTCTGGCAAAGAGATTGCATGCCGTATAGCAGTTAAAATCACACCGAGTTGCTGCCTCAGCGAGAAATGGCGAATAATCAATCTGTTAGACGACATCTGGATGCTTTTACCCGAGGTCGAATCGTTAAGAAGTTGGAGGAAGGCCGCAGTGTGACAAGTGTGGCTGCAGAGTTCGAATAGCTCACAGCATCGTTTCACGACTTTGGAGACAATTTCAAACTACAGGAACAGCTATCCGGGGTTCAGTAGTGGTCGTCCACGAGGAACCACACCCGCAGATTACCGGTACATTGTCTTACAGACCAGAAGAAACAGGCGGCAGACAGCGGGAGATATCGCTAGACACACGACACAGGCGACTGGACGACCGATATCGCGTTTTACCGTGGCCAGAAGATTGCACGGTGGTGGTCTGTTTGCACGACGCCCTGTACGGTGTGTACCTTTAACGCCTGTCCATCATAGAAGGCGTTCTCTGTGGTGCCGGGAACACCGGAATTGGAGAGAAAATGAATGGGGACGAGTACTCTTTACAGATGAGAGCAGATTCAGTTTGAGTAGCGATTCTCATCGCATACTCATCTGGAGAGATCGGGGAAGCCGCAATCATCCCTCGAACATCAGTGAAAGGGAGAGGGATGGAGGTCGCAGTGTTCTCGTTTGGGGAGGCATCATGCTTGGTAGTCGTACAAAACTTCACATCTTCGACGCAGGTTCAGTCAACGGGACCCGTTATTGTAACGAGATTCTTCTTTCATATGTGCGTCTTTTTAGAGGCGCAATGGGTCTGCAGTTCCTTTTCATGGACGACAATGCACCATGTCATCGCTCAGTAGCTGCCGAACAGCTCTTAGAGAGTGAGGATATTGAACGTATGGATTGGCCGGCACGATCTCCGGATCTCAATCCCATCGAGCGTGTATGGGATTTTCAATGCAGACGCTTGGCAGCTCGTACCTTACCACCAGTAACGATTCGGAAGCTTCGATTGGCGCTGCAAGACAAATGGGAAGAAATGCCTCAACAACTTATTGACACCCTCATTCTCAGCATGGACAGACGCTGTGAAACCTGCCTAGCAGTCAGGGGAGATCATATACCCTACTAAAAACCGGATGTTTCTTGCTGGACACCCATCACAAGGATGTTTCGGCCTTCAGTCGCATTGCGCTCCATGCCACTTTTTCAATCAAGCTTCTTTTTATCCCTCTGATTTCTCTTTTAGTAAGTGTTGCTTACATTACATATGTCCTTACGTATTGGGGATCTTACGGTATTAAATGTGTTGATTTGGAAAGCTTTTATATTGAAAAAACCGTCTCGTCCTTAATTTTTGCACAACAGTGTACACACACACACACACACACACACACACACACACACACACACACACACATATATACACATATATATATATATATATATATATATATATATCATAAAAAGAAGCTATATATATATATATTAATATTAATATATATATAGTCGACTTTCGATAATTCAAACTTTCGATAATACGAACCTCTCGCTAATTCGAAGTATATGCTCAGCCCCTAGAAAAACTCTTGACATTTCGAACTAAAACCATACGTTTTGGTACTCTCAATATTTCGAAGTAAAATTTGTGACTGGCCAGACAAAAAAAACGCGATAATTCGAAGTTATCCTATAAAACTCTCGATAATCCAAACCTTCCATATTATGAAGTTTGATTCACTTCCTGTAACTAATTTTACCGCGAGCGGTTTTTTTACTGAACTTATTTGCAGTTCAAATTGTGCATGTTGATAGAATAACTATACTTTGTTTATTATATTTCCGGTATTTGCAAAGCAGAATGTTGATTTATTCCTATAAGCCATCTGTTTTTTTTCTTTTTCCGTTGATACCCATGCTTTAGATGGATTAAGGAAAAACTGCTTTCTTTTTTATTCACTGTGCAGTAATGAGTGATGCTTCCTTTTGCAAGTATTGCAAAGTAATTTTTATTTTCGTTGAGTATTATTTCTAATAATGAGTCACATTTAAACAAATATTTTTTTACATAAAGCACTTGAACTACATCCAAGATAATTCAGCAGAATCGTTTTATGGCAGAGAATTGAAAGCAAGAAATAAAACCTTTACATAAAAATGTACGAGGCAAAGACAGGAGAGACACGGATTTAACTTTATTCTATTATTTTTTTTAAAAAAAGGGCGGTAATGTGCCACTAATATTGCTCCACGTGCCATAGTTGTCGACCTCTGCTATTAAGTATACCCCGTAGCTGAGTGTGAACTGTGAATATGCCTTGTAATTATTTTAGATTCCAAATTTTAAATTAAAAATATTATTTTACTAAAGTTGTGGTGATTTACGTTTCATATCTGATAATTTCAATAAACCTTGGTCCACTACTTTACACCTCACCTCAGTGTCGACTTATCACGTGAAAGGAGCGACATGTCTTCTTTTAAAAAGTACAAGTGCTTAACAATTTATGAAAAGCAAAAGGTGATAGAATCAGTTGAAGAAGGTGAGAGGAAGGTCGATGTAGCCAAAGCATTTGAAATTCCACTGAGCTCGCTCTCCACTATTCTGAAGAATAAAGAGAAAATATTTAGTGCATATTCGAGTAGAGTGATAAAAAGCTTTAGTAAAGGTAATTTTCCACGTCTTGAAATGTGTTTAGTTTCATGGATGAGACAGTGTCGAGGACAGAATATTCCGATGCGTGGCTCTTTATTGAAGGAAAAGGCTAAAGCATTCGCCAAAGAATTGGGAATCAAGTTTTCGGCTAGCGAGGGATGGCATACAAATTTTAAGAAAAGTAATGGGATAGTCTTGAAAAAAAAATGTGCGGGTAAAGCTCAAGTGTCGTCACTAACGTTTGTTCTAAGTGGCAGAACTCACTTTCGGATCTAATAAAGAAGTACGAATCACGTAACATTTTCAACACGGATGAAACCGGACTCTTCTTCAAGTGTTTGCCAGAAAAAACATTTACATTCAAAAAAGAAAAATGCCATGGAGGAAAACATAGCAAGGAGAGGTTAACTATTTTACTGGCTGTAAACATGGACGGCTCAGAAAATATTACTCCTCTCGTCATAGGAAAATCGGCAAAACCTCGGTGTTTCAACGGCATAAACTCGTTCCCTACCAAATACCGCTCAAACAAGAAGGCATGGATGACCACCGAACTCTTTAATGAATGGTTGATCTCACTGAACTCGGATATGGAAAGAGAGAAACGACATATTCTCTTATTTTTAGACAACTGTACTGTGCGCAATAATGCACCACCTTTATCAAATGTGAAACTTAAATTTTTCACTCCAAACTTCAGCCACTCGACCAGGGCATCCTACATAATTTTAAAACTTTTTATCGGCGTGAAGTCCTTAAAAGCGTTTTTGGATAACCTCGAAAATCAGCAGAATGTAACTACTATTTCTATTTTTATAGCTTTGATCATGATTGACAAGGCTTGGAGAGCTGTTACTCCTTTGACAATTCACAGCTGTTTTAAAAAGTCAGGCTTCCCCTCGCCGAATCTGGTTGATATGGACGATACACTCACTGAATTTAATGCTAAACGTTCCCTTTGGGAAGCATTTCCAGAACAAGATTAGGCGTTTGACGACTACGTGTTGGTTGACACGGACATTGCTGTATGGGGAGATTATCTGACGCTGAAATTGTGGCTTTGGACCCCAATAATACAGAAAGTGATGAAGACGATTCGGAGAAGTTTGGCTTCGGTAACTCTTTCAGAAGCTAAAGTGTCACTAAACAAACTACGCAACTTTTTCCTTCAAAATTATGTTGATGCAGACATTTTACAGGCTTCATTTGTTCTAGAAAAATCTATTGACAAAGTTAGATTTAATGCCTTAAAACAAAAAAAGATAAGATTTTTTCGACAAAAAGGATTAATTATATATAGTATGTATATTCTTTTAATAGTTATTTTCAAGACATAAGTGTATCCTTTTAATATAGGACTTTTAACTTCTGTTTTATATTTTTATACTGTATAAAATGTACTTTAAAAAAATATGTACACCTGTTGCTTTATTACAGTTTTAAATTTAAATGTGTTAGAAAAATAACTTCTCTTCGTGTATTTTGAGAGTTTTTTTCTACCCTCTTGATAATACGAACTCTTGATAATTCGAAGTTTTTTATTTGTCCCTCCAACTTCGAATTATCGAGAGTCGACTGCATATGTATATTGTAACGTTTGAAAGAATAACGGTAGCGTATTCTTGGTTAATTAAAATATGGAATTTATTTACGTCACAACTATTGAAAATTATTTACTAAATGATACATTAAAGTTATTAAATTTAATTATAGATTGTTAGAGTCCAATATTTTGTGAGAGGAGGATTTGTTGGTCACCGCTCTCGTGCAAGTTCAAAGAATCTCTCCCTCATCTTCCGGTCGACGAGCTAGATTCCTCGGGCATCAAAAAGGGGTTGCGTTTCACCTGCAAGCTGCACGTGTGGGTGTCGGGTCTACAAAGAAACCGACCAGATGTTGATGTTTGGAGAAGCGACGTTACAATATATATACTGATAGCGACATACACCTGAAGTTGCTTCGTCACCGACTTAACTACCTAAGGGTGTAGGAGGAATGAAAGCAGAACCAGAAACTTCCATATAAACCATTTTTTTCTTCAAAATCACTAACCAACAACACTTTAATTTTTAAGGGAATGGGAGATGAGTAGCAGAGAGAAAAAAATGAATTTTAAGTAAATATGCACAAGTAACCAATTTAACTCAACCTAATCTATATTTGATTACTAATCCCTAATCCACTTATTCAATACAGGGGTCACAAATACGACAATTGATCATTAGCTGCTAAAATGAACTTTATTCAATGTCACCTACCTAGCGAATGTAACAGCCTCTTACCTCCTGCTTTCATAATAACAAGAATGCTGACTTTATATAAACGAACTAATCTACATATCAAGGTTTCTTCTTGAGAGGAATGGCTGTGAATTAAACGCGAATGCTAGCCCAAAGATTCCACAAGACGATTAGTGTTAGAACGCGTTCTGATCCGTCACCTCACCTCCGAGAAGAAAACGTGATTTTTTTTTAGGGTTTTAATGACCCAATATAAATTTCGTTGAAAAAAGTTTGCTTTTAAACTAATAAAAATTATGTTTACAATATGTGGTACCAGATTCTCGGGCTCAAAAACCGTTCATTACAGCCTTTCTACTTGTAGAAAACGTTTGCATATTATAAAGTTCCACAGTAAATAGCTCATCAAATTTGTGAAATAACTAATGCAAATTCTCAAAAATATTACTTTGTTTCTAACTTTTTACATTAAACAAAAATAAAATATAAAATGTGAATATATACCACTCTCAATGTATATTCTAAGTATTATATATATATTCTAAGCAAGTATATATATATGTGTGTAAGGATAATTAAATTAGATTAAAATTTAAATTCACTGTCTATTACTTAATTCATATTTTTCATTTGATCTTCAAGTATCAAACTAATCAACCATTTATTTTTTCCGAACGTATGTCCTAGCCAATAAACATGTCTAATACCAGATCGTTATATCTAATAGCGCTCTATGTCAGCATTAACTTTCAAGTGCAATCACAAAATTCGCGATACTTTCCCATCGGTGTTTTAAGTGCTAACCCAACACTTAAAACACACCGTGGCGTGTATTTTCCTCCCTGATCTTAGTGTCAGAAGAGATATACTAATTCAAGATAAAATACCTTTTTTTTAAAACTAAGTCTCATTCTAGCTCAAAACGTGTCAGAAATTAAGCCGGTAGGATTCTATCTGCGAATAAATTTCGAATCTTAAGGTAAAACTAATCTTAATAGTAAAATAATTTTAAAATAAAAAAAAAAAACGCCAACGACCATGATAAATGATATAGAGAATTTGATGGACCTTCGACTGCGCTGTATACCTCTTTGCAGAATAAATCAGGTTGACGGAGTTGATAGGAATGCTCTGTGGTAAGGAAAAAGAAGAAACGCGATTTTGAACACCGGGAAGAACGAAGTCTACCGCCGAACGATATTTTTGTTCTTTCTGAAGAGACCATCCAGTTTACCGTGACTGAAAGAAACATTCTAATGGACAGAAAAAAAAGAGAAGCTTGATTTCTCTAACCCTGGGTGTGTGCAATAATATGCTTATGTGGATAAGGAACTTCATTTCTCAGCGTTTCTCGGCCGTTCGTTTTGGAAATGCTATTTCCAGTTTTAAACAAAGTGAAACTGGCCTGCCCCAAGGCACTGTGGTTAGTCCTATCTTATTTAACATCTTTATTAATAATCTCCCTGATCTCTTGGCATCTGATAGACTGACCAATACGGCTATATTTGCGGATGACCTTGCCATCTGGTGCAGCACACCAAAGAGGGATCAGTCCAAACTAAATACCATCCTAAATCTGACCCTTGAAAGATTTCACCTTTGGTGTATTGAAAATAATATGACTGTAAACCTAAAGAAGACTACTTGTCAGTTCTTCACTTTAAATAGACAACCATTCAGTCCTCAATTGGTTTATAACGGTATGCCTGTTCAACAGAGTGATGTTTCAATTTATTTGGGTTGCGCTCTTGATAACAAATTGAAATGGACTAAACATGCTGAGCTTGTTGTTTCTAAGGCAAGAAAGCGACTCTCCATTCTTAAAAGATTGACCGGAGTTAAATGGGGATGCAATAGGGATACCTTAAATACAACTTACAAGACATATATTCAACCAGTTCTAAATTATTGCAATGAGGAGCTGATCTCTGCCTCAGAGAACGTTAGAAAACTTCTTGACACTTTCCATAACCAAGCCCTTCGCATGATCAATGGCGGAGTTAAAACTACTCCAGTACTTGCCATGCAGTTACTTTGCGACCTTCAGCCATTCACTAATATAATTGAGAAGAATATGCTGCTATTCTCTTCAATAGACTTATTAGACTTCCAAATAATTCATTCTGGAGGGACTATGATTCCGATGGAGGACGTAATCTTAAGACTCAAAAGGGCTTTATCCAATGTGTTCGTGAGAACATTCAATATAAAGTCATTAATGATGTGCCCTTTGAATTACTGTCTTTTGCTAACCCACTCGACTACGCAATACTCGACATCAGATTGGACCTTGTTCTGAATGTGAGAAAACGTGACCTAAGTCCAACTGGTCTTCATGCTATAGCGTTGGAAACTATCAATACCCGCTTCCCACCGGAGGAGTGGCTTCACATTTACACAGATGGCTCACTCTTGGACTTTGCCCAAGGTGCTGGAACTGGTGTTTTTAGTCACCTCTTCTCCTTCTATTTACATGCCGGCCCTTTGACAACTCACTTTGATGGTGAGGTTGAGGCGATACATATAGCCCTTCAGCAACTTGCTGTTCGTCTTCCCCCCATTGAAAGAGCTGTAATTCTTTCAGATTCTACTTCTGCCCTTCAGGCTTTGTCCAACTATAATGAGAATAATTGTTTACGTGTGCAGAACTGTAGAGAACTCCTGCGAAAGATAAAAGGAAAGATCGTCTTTCAATGGGTACCATCCCACTGTGGTCTTTGGGGAAATGAGAGGGCAGACTTTTTGGCAAAAAAGGGAACGGGTATCCTTCAGAACTTTCGAAGAGACCTGACCCTTCATTCTGCCAAACTGGAAATTAAAAGGATTTTTAGGGAATCATTTCGCCTTACAGCTTCTCGTGTTGCTCGTGATAAGCCTTGGAGTACACTATGTAAGAAATTCCACGGTATTCCAAGTTCTCTTCGTGCTGCTGCATTGGCTAAATGTAGACATTTAACCGGACATGACTGCCTTTGTGCTCATCTGTTTCGTTTTAATTTAGTGACTTCACCTATCTGCGTTTTGTGTGACACTGGACAAGACATGACTGCCGCTCATTTGGACGAGTGCTCTGCACTGAATGATCTTAACTGCATTGTAAAAAGGTATTGGAGAGCCCGTTGCCTAATGACCTGATGGTGAATGGCCTGGCATTTGTAAAATAAATAAATAAATGATTTCTCTAACCTCGTGAAGACAGACGTCGCTTCCTTCCGCCACAAAAAAATATATATTCTTCTCCGAATGGTATTGTGAATTAATTCCAATAATGCAGCGAATTGACCAACATTTACAATAGTGAAGTAAAAACATAAGATACAAAATTGAAAGACCAACCTCGAAAAAAATTACTACATCAAATAATTGGACAACAACATGTGGATTACCGTTCACCAAAAATTCTGCCGCTAACAAGTAAAGGCCAATCAAATTATTAGTTTCCATTTTATAACATTGAAATGACTGAGTTTTCTAAACAGAACTTCTAGAAGAATAATAATATATGATATAATATTTAACTTTTTTATAATATGTTTGTGTTAAAGGAGATAGTGTTTACATTTTAATTGAGGAAGCAGAGTGTAAGTGTTTTGCTATACAAAATTTTGAGAAATTTTAATATAATTCTCATAATTTTATTTTAAGATGTCGAATGAGTTAACATTTATGATAGGAATTGGTGTTTTAAAGGTGAAAGATATAAATTAAGTTTTTAGAAAAATGACTAATGTACTAAAAGTAGTGATGATTTTTATAAGAAACAAAAGTAAAGTCACGTTGCAATCTTTTTTCTCCACTGCATTTTATTGTCTTGTTAATTATTTTATTCAGCAGTAACTTTATTGCATGTCATTAGATTTTTTTTTTTCCATTTTGAAATTGTGTGTTTTGATATACCGGCCATATATCAAGATTCGCTGTTTCTCGAAATTTTCTTTATCTAAATTAAAACAAAATGTAATAACTTGAAGCTTATTTTTGGATATTATACAGTAGATAAGGGAGAATACAATCATTATATTTTTGTATATGTCTTGAAACATTAAGAGGACAAATGTGTTTAGTTTGGTATGTACACCTCTTATTGTTTCTTATCAGCATCCCTGAACATCTGGGAGCTGATCATCCAGATTTCCCAGAGAAATGTGTTCAAAATTCAGTAAGTTGATACAGTTTATTATAGTGAATGTGTGATGTAAAAGACACTCAAGAATTTTTATCTATGAAACAAATTTTTAGAAGGTTACGGAAAGATTCAAAATATTGTATGCGATATTGTTAAGTTACAGTGAATATTGTAAAAATTTTACATAAATACTAAAGGTGATGATAGAAGAAAGTCCACATTTCCGACTCTCAATTATTTAAAGAGCTACTTTATTCTTATAACTCTTATATTCTTTTATTCCTATATTCTTATAATTTTAATGTTTTATATTCTTATATTTTATAACGCATATGAAATAAAACATTGTTTATTGTGTTGAATAGTGCATATAAGTTGTGGTTTACACCGTTTTCATATTATTAATAATTTCATTTTATTAGTGGCTATATTCTTTTTTATCTTTTTAAAAAGTACATTCATGTATGCAAAATTTGTGTAACACTATAAGGTATTACTACGATGACACCAGAGTAGATTTTTATACAAAATTATTATTTTAACATTTGTATGATATCATTTATTTTTATAGTTACTATCTTATTTTTTCTAATGATATTATTTTCCAATATAAAATAAATTTTGAATACATTATCTGCTGGCTATAATACGAATCTATTATTATGAAGGAATAGGAGGAATCACGATCATTTATTCTGGATGCCGAATAGATTTGAACAAGCTAATCTTTAGTTATATGAACGGAAATTCATTTTTATCAATTAATATTTTGAAATTGTCATTATTGTGACCCAATATATTCAATCGTAATTTTCCTCACGCCCCCTCCACACAATATATTGAATTCTAAAATACGATACTTTGACGATAAATTTTCAATTCGACTTTTCCGTCTTAAGTGCCATCGGCGTATTTAAACTTATCGTTCATCTAAAGTGGACGTATATATACGTTTTTCCGAAATGCGATCTTGAACAGTTGAATGGTTCATCGGGGCACATGATCTCAGAAGAGGTCTTAATCCCCTATCTTCAATGTTGTGGGTTCACTTTAACAAAATGAATTTGCCATAGTAGATATAAAATAAGGACAGTTTGGGGAGAAATGTTATAATAAAATTACACATTAAAAATGACTAAATGTTATTAAAATCATAACACTTAGGAACGCTGGAGTGGAAATAGACGAATCGCCGAAGAACGGCGGGTATAAAGCAGCATTAGGCTGACGGACGATTCGTCCAATCCGAGAGTAGGCATCGAACTTTTATCTTCATTGCCACCCATAAAAGTAATCCGAAGGATTTGTAATGTAATCAAAATATCTTGACAATGTTTGAGAAGGAGTTACTTATTTTAGAGGATTTGCTTATTTATTCTCTTTCTCTCCTCCCCCACATAAAAACACCACATACGCATGCACACGTGCATCGTGTAATCGCGTAACTTTCAATCGACAGTTAAGGTATTCATTATAAACCGTACAACTTATCCAGATAAGAGTATGTATTTGCATATTATTTTATACACTGCTGGACAATTGCTAAGGACGGATCACAAATTGCTATGTAGCATAACATTAAGCGAGACATGAGGCCTAGTAGGATAAAATATAGTTGCCACACTGTTCAGACATTAGAATAAAGAATATTTATTGTTCTGGAAAGTACAAAAGCTGCGAAACATCTGAAAGAAAAAAAAATGTTCATTTGATCTGCGTACGGAGAAAAGGAACAATGCATCTAAAAGTCAGCAGGCACCTTAAAGAAAGGTATCAGTACGGGATATGTCTACCGTGAAGTGTGATGCAACATTCCACACGTCATACCATACTTTGCACAACATTATCCAGCAGCTGTTGATGCAATTTATCCCATTCCTCTGTGAGTGCACGGATGAGGGTGTTCTTGTTTGTCGAAAGGATAGTTTCGACCAGCAACTTGCCTCCCCAAAGCATCCCACACATTTTCAATGGGGTTTAGATCTTGAGAACGCGCTGGCCATACGAGACGTTGAATACTCTCGCTGTCTAGACAATCCTGAACAGCGAGTATTCGATAACATGTTGCGTTGTCGTCCATAAAAACAAATTTATCACCGACAGCACCACGGAAAAACGAACATGAGGAAGTAGAACTTCATCAATGTATCGTTGGCCCGTTATAGTCCCATTCGCAACCACATGTAGGCGCGTACGGCCATTGATCCTAATGCCGGCCCACACCATGATACTGCAGGTCGGCTATCGTTCCTTTTCCTGGATATTTTCTGGATGATCAGCAGTACCACTCTCGCGCCAGATCAGTTGGCGTCTACAATCCGATGACACACTGAACCTACTCTCATCTGAGAATAGTACGCATGCCCAGTCCTGTTCAGTCCAATTGTGACGCTCACGACACCTTTGCAAACGGGCAGTACGGTGCTTTCTGGTCAATAGGGACACACAACAGGTCTGCGTGCGTATAGTCCTCCTCCTCCTCAAACGTCTGGCAGCAGTTTTTCGGGAGATCTGCTTTCCTGAGGCAGCAGGAAACTGATTTGCCACCTGCTGAGCTTTAGTGCGCCTGTTCCTTTTGCTGATAGGACGATATATCTGTCTTCTGCAGGCGTCGTACTTCTAACACGACCTCCCCGTGCCGTCTACTACACATTCCAGTAGTTTTAAATGACTTCCACAGCCGTGAAACAACGCTGTGAGCGATGTCGAACTCCCTGGAAACATCTGTTATTTTTCGCCCTTCTTCGATCTTTCCAATAATACGGCCACGCATAAAATCATCTATGTGATGTCGGGAAGACATGCCAAAAATTTTAAGTTCGTCTATTAAATCTTTCCTGTAAAACTTTGACTTGAAACAACAACTGTCCACACGCGTCAAAACCTTTAAAGCTCTTATGAACGCTATCACGTGATGAACAGACGTGGGGAAAAAATTTGCATACGCATACTTCTTCTTACTAATATCCCTCACTTATTCTGATTTTCCACATTTTGCTTCCTTTCATTTTGTGGTTGCTATGGATGATAGTGTTATCCGTCCTTAGCAATTGTCCAGCAGTGTATATGACAAGCCCATGGGGTCACTGATAGTTATTAATCTTGTACTTAACTATGTCTTGTGAAATTAGTTATAAAATACCATGAGTAAAAATGATAGATTTATAAGTGTATTATAGCAGTGTAAATATTTTGTTTTATTTTTTTATTATGCCAGAATGCATTTTATTTGTTTTCTTTCAATAAATGAATAATTTTTTTTAAATGATCTTTTGTTTTCCACTTTTTTATATGCTCGTTTCGCTCTTCCAGTGTTATTACGCCTCCCCCTAGGGGGAGCGTCCCACAGTTTGAGAAACACTGGGTTAAAGGGATATATTGCTTTAACAATCTATCTCTCTCTCTTTCGAACTTTCCTATTTTTCTATATCTTTTTTTATGAATAAATTATAAAAAAAAATCTCAATGGAAATTAAAATACTTATCATAAATTATTTTTTTAGCTAAAAGAAGCCGGTATAAGTTTCAGTTACGCTGTCACGAAGCCCTGAAAAGTATTAGCTGAAAATCTCATTATGGGCATGCAAAAAATTATTCTCTAATGCGAAAAAGGCCAATTATTGCTGTCAAGTGTGTCGAGGAAATAGTCCATAATGCTGAAAGAGTAATTAATTATTAATAGTGTTTTTTAAAAGGCATGGATAATTTCCCTGTTTTTAATTAGTATTTGTATACACTTTTTTTTAAAAAAAAATATGCTTTAACTTTGAAAGTCTTTTAATCTCACATTTGTTTTTCACCAATAAATTTATTCCTACCGAAAAAACCAAAAGGAATATTTTAAATTTTAGATAGCGTTTAAACTGTTCTTCCTCCTAGGTATTATATCACTTCTGAGCGCATTAACCTTATTTTAAGTATACATTTCAAGAATGATAGTAATGTGGATTTTCTTAGACTTTGAAAATGAGAGATTGATCTCTATTTTTAACAATTCACATATTCGCATTTAAAATTTCACATATTTGCAGTAAAATTTAAAATTAGAATGAATTTCTTTAAACAAGTTTTTGTTTGAACTTTTTGTTTCTGATTTATTTATTTTAATTAAAATTGTATGCGCTATAAGGTTAAGAAAATTTGGCTGATTGGTAGGTTATACGAACACTGTATCGTAAGTTACTATTAAGTTGAATTATAGACTTATATATCCAAAAAGTGTGGTTAAATAAGCTTCAAAATAAATTCAAACGTTTGTATATAACTGGCGGTATTTATATTAATTCTAATTAAAAGTGTTGTATTATTGATATTCTACGTCTCATGAAATGTAAAATATGTTGATAAGGTTTCGAAGATTTTATGCAAATCAGCCACACAGCTCAAGACAGTTTTTAAGGGGGATGAAAATTTATTATCGTAAATCCAATCTCTTAAATACAGGATTCAACAGCAATATTCACAGAATAAATCTCAGAAGATCTTCATACCTTCAACAACAATCAACCACAATTATTTGTGTTTAAAATACACGTATGTAAACGGTTATTCACAAGTACAGCCGAGGTAATAGCTATTCAAAACAATTCTTACTAATCATTGGTTGAAACGAGACTAATTCGTTGCGGCTGGCACCGTTCTATTTATAGACCCAGTAAAAACTTCCAAAAAATACACTTGCGTCATAAATCGTAAAATTAGTGTATTTCTCCACAAATTTCTAGAACAATCCAGAGGATTCCTAACTCGCCAATATCGTCCAAATTATTGCCAAAGTCTCCGTATTCGCGTTTAACCCTCTAACTGGATACCTTCCTCCTGAAAAGTTATTCCGAAAACGTTTTACCCTTATATTGCTATTCCCTTCAAAAATGCAACAGATTTCAATTCTTTCCCCCTTTTAAAACTTGGGAGGTCGAAAGGGGAGAACTTTATGACTTGGTTCGGCGTCTTTAATCAGTAAGAAGCAGGATAGCAATCGTTACAGCTAGCTGTAGTTGCCTTGGGCAATCTTGTATGAAAACCGTAGTTCCACTCTGTCGTTTTCCCCATAGATTCAGTCACAGTAAAATTAAATTAAAATGCAGGGTAAAAAAAACATGAAATAAATGGTGTGTTAAAAGTTGAAAAATAGATATATTTTCTTCAAACAAAATTTATTTTTCTGTCATTTTTTAAAAATTAAAAAATATATATATTGGTATTGCGATTTGAACCAGAAAAAAGCATCCTGTATTCATTTTTGAATATGAGAGTAAGAAAACGCGCTCACTTTCCTGTTTTTTAAAAAAGTAATGAGGTAAAAAGTGCCAAGACCCTATCTCATTTTTAAACAATAACACAATAAATATTACATACGATGATTATATTTATGAAATAAAACCGATCTTTCTCTACTCAGTTATATTTTTAATTTAAAATAAAAAAGGGATTTCAATACTTTTAATTTATTTTAATTAAAATCATATAAAAGATATATTTATGTTAACTGAATATTTTTCGGAAAAAATTTAAATTTTCCTTCCTAGTGTTCTCTTTTTCGAACTTCTTGTATTAAATAAAAAATCCTTTTCTACATCGGCATTTGTGATGGACATAACACACATTCAGTCAATAATTTTTAAATTTAATGGGGGATATACTTCTTCAAATGCGCATGACAGTACTTCTTACCATTTTCTACTCAAGTTAAATTTCTTATCTTTCTGTTTCTTTTATTACAAGGAAAAATGTCACAAATCGATAACTACATTTTCACACAATTCAGTCATTACAAATTCTATTGTGAGAAAAGTTCTCCCTAATTAATTTTGTCTTTCAAAACAGTACACTTAAAACAATTTTGTTCAGTGAAGTTAACCGACAGTTCCACAATGTATTCATACCAAATTTTAAAAACAAATTTAACACTTGGAAATGTATCCTGTATTAAATTTTTCAGTATGCACGATTATTTCCTGCTGTAGGGAAGATATAGTATGAGATGTAGTGTGCGGTTGTGAAAGATTGTTTTCGTACGTGTAGACAATTTTTGAAAATTTAAATATCACTGAAGCTGATCATATAACTGCAAATGAGCCTTATTTTAATGTGTGCTGGTATCAAAGTAAAACACTTTACAATATTAAACAGCCTATGGGTTTATACTCAATATCAAACTATTCATAAAATGGCTTACAACTTCTATTCAAATTGTAAAGAAACTGAAATATAAATATATCTTACTGCAGTCAAAAATATTCATAATATGTAAGTATCCTGTTTCTCCACTTATTTCTGTACATTTTAAAAACTGTAGCTGAATGCAATTTTTTATATTTATAAACGAGGCATAACAGCTCACACAGTCGTAAAAATGTCCTTATCATTTTTAAATATACTACTATAAAACGTATATGGATTGTAAGATCAGTTGTAAAATCCTAAAAGCTTTTAGAGGAGCTAAAAACATGTAATTTTGGATTGATCATATTTTTAATATAATACACAAATATACATGTTATTAAGCAAATACATTTGAAAAATCAAACTTCCTTCTGAAATAAACGTAATTGAAAGAAAAATGTTTAATTGCAAATGAGTGGAAATACATGTTTATCTAAGGGGTATCCCCAAAGTGAGGTAATGCTCAAACTTAAGACTCAAACTCAGTGGCACAACAATCCATGAGGGCCAGGAACTACTGTGCCCATCATAATACACGTGACAATTGGACGCTGAGGTGCATGAACAGATGTCCCGATTTGGTGGTCTGTCTGTGAACAGAGACCTTCAGTGATTAAGATCCGAATCAAGCTTGGTACTCATTTATCGACCTAATGCAGCGGCGATGAAAGGCAGAGTCGACCTTGCGCAGCCCGTTAAGAGAACCCCAGACCTGTGGTGTGGAAGCACGATACACTACCACTCGATCTTATTCGGTGAAAAATAAAATTTAATGTTAGAATCTTATATAAATCCCTAATGAATGAGGGAGTCCAAACTTTTTTTCATGTAAACTATTTAGACGGAAATGATTAGTTATGAACATTTCACAAATTGCATAAATTAAAATTAACCATTATAGTTTACATAAATTTTTAAGGGTGCAAAAGGTGTATTTCGGCTGCACGAATTAATTTTAAAAGAAATACGGTTACGAAAATGTAGTACAAATCTATCTAAAGTAGGGTTGGTTACCTTACATATTGTCAAAAACAACAATGCATTGGAAGCAAATTCTACAATTCGTTGTTATAAAAATGTATGGAATATTACAAGATTTATTTTTGCATTTGTAATTTATATATATATATAATTTTTCCTGGGAACTTTAAAAGGCTAGAGCGGCATCCATCAAAACCGCGGTTCTCTCTCTGTTTTCCAGATCGCCCCTAAATAAGCCAGCTCTGCCATAGTAAGTGAAAATGCCGGATTTTGTTTGTCAAGATCATTTTATAGCAAACTGCATTTTTCATGTATTTTAGATGGTCTTTTTATATTTTCTACATCAATATCTTATTGTCTGAATTTAAAATTACATAAAATTCTTGACATTCGCACCAATGACCATGATAATTTTTATTAGAATATGAATGTTTCATCAAACGATTACATGACTAATACTAACATATTATTTTAACCATTTAATTAATATTAAGTATAACATAACGCAGACAAATTTTCTGAACTTTAAAATAAATATTTCGAAAACTACTTCAGATATACTCAAAATTTTTCATTCCTACACTTTAGCTTCTCAGTTTTGCTTCTATGTAAGAATTTATTGTAATTGTATATTCATCAATTTTTTTAGTATATTTTTTGCTCTTAGCATGCGGTTTTCAACTAAATTGTATGAAATCTACGAAATATATTAAATGAATGATTGAATATTAACGTCGCACTGTTCAGCTAGACGAGGGCTTTTGGCGACGGACCACGTAATTTTGAACCATGGTCAAGTGACGTGGACGACACCTGAGCTGGCACCCCCCTCTCCTAACTACCAAACCACACCAAAGGGAGGAGGTTTCAGCTCTCGACAGATTTAACGTGCATCGCTGCCCTACACGGCGGGTCTTTAGTGGTACTGGGCTCGAACTCGTGACAAAGCAAGCCACGTTCCGATACCTATACCACTCAGCTACTGCGGCCGAAATATATTAAAATATACCAAAGAAGCTATATAATAAAATTTGAAATTTTTATTATACTCAAACGATTGCTAAGACTTATGGTAAATAATTTTTAACTGCGCGATGCATTTTTCTTTCGAAATTTCAAATGGAATTTCTAACATAAAATTTCTAGCTTTATAAGGTCGAGATTTCAAAAAATAACCAGATTTTAATTACTTATTCAGTTAGCCTTTAAAAAAGATAAATGTTGAGGTATTTTGTATAAATAGATATTTTTGAACAATATATAATTTGAATGTTTTTCAATAGCTCGAATTTAAAATTGATTTTTATGTTTATTTATATGCTTAAATGTCTTTTGTAAATGTTTCCGTATATTTTTGATTACCATTTATTCAAACATTCAAGTTATAAAAAAAATGTGTGAAAATCTTCATTCATGTTGTCTTTGATTTAAACTGAAGTTCAAGCACTTAAAATTCAAATATAATTTGGTGTATTTTAACAATATATAACCAGGCATTGTACTTAAACTTCCCTGAACACTTAGGCTTTGAAATCTAAAAAAAACAAAAAAAAAACTAATAAATCTTAATTAGTTTTTTTTTCGTTATTATTTTTATCAAAGTGTAAGAAAATGTTTCAAATGATTTGATGAAGTTTAAATTTATACATTTTTAGTGGTTGGAAAATTGAAAAGGTTCCAAATTTTAAAGAGTTTGGTGTTTTATTAATTTTTTCGTTATCTTATAATAAAATAATCATGTTTCAAAAACTAAAATCTTTGATTAAAATAAGAAAAATAAAGAGAAAGAATATACTTAAAAAAAGATAATTTGTCTAACTATATAAAATAGCAGATTGCACTGACACGCCCCAACTTGTTACAGTTTCAAATTAATATGAAACCAAAAGGAAATTGTAACATATTTTACTTATGCGTTGGGACTTTACAAAACTTTAAAAAAACGAGGTAAAACAAATTAACACTTCCTGGGGTCTAAAGAAATTTCCCCTCGATTTTGTAAGATTGACGAAGGGTCAAAACACGGGGTTCCCTGCGAGCCATAAAACTCCTGCTGTGTTGCTTCCTCTCTCCGTCCCTCATTATCTTTCAAGTTGTTAAAACTTTAAAAGGAAAGGAAAGATTTCAGAAAAGTGCGGCTAATCCGCTTTTGAAAACGTTACTTGAAGGCAGAAAAATCCGTGCAGTCCATTTTCGAAGCATCTTTACACTGACGGAATTTTCCGTGCTATCCGGTTAGAGGGTTAACTTGGTCGCCAAAAAAAATGTCAACTTGGCTTTATTCTCAAGATTTTGCCAAGTCTTCACTGAATGTCCACTATAACGTAAGGGATGGCATTAGGTGTGGATATTACAATTTTAACGTAAATTAAATGTAAAATTAAATGTAAAATACGCATATATAGTACATCCAAATACAAATTATTTACACTATTTTACACAAAGTTCATAACAATATTTAAAATAACACCAATAACAATAGTGCTCATTTATGAATTATATCGAAAATTTACGTGCATGTTATCCCACAGAAAAATCTCGAATATTAATAAAATTAATAAACAACATAATTTTCTCAAGACTTCGCACCAATTATAGCAGAGTAATAGGAAAATGTGTGTGTGCGTAAAATGAGGCAATATGTCTGCGAAAAAGAAGCGATAGTTTCAAAATGTCTCTAATCGCGAGATAATGATCAAAATAAAAACAGAGATTATCTAAATTTTCATTGTAACAACTACGACTAAACCTTACTGAAGTGGTTCACATTTTCATTTCATTCTTACTTAAATAAAACTGAACTATGAAATATATAACTTTACCCTGGAATCATGTCTAACAAAGATAATAATTATGAATAGTACTCTCGTGTGGCTTTATAAATATTTTCCCTTAAGAAATTTTTAACACTTTCACATGGTTTTGGATATTTTTCGTAAACTAAAATAAAAGGCACATGCTTCTGATATCTAAAAAATAATATCTAAGTTAAAGAATTATAAATTTTAACGGATATTTTTATTTATAAATTTTAAGTTTAAAATAAGGAATTTCATAATAATAATAGTCTCTGATATTATTACTTAACTTTCGGAAGTATCAACAATTAATTTTCTTGGTAATTTTAAATTAGTTTTTTAATTCCTACTTTTGTTCACAATTTACCTATATATATAGAGAGAGAACGGATTTCACACTTTACCGGCAACATATATATAAATATATACATAATATATATATATATATATATATATATATATATATATATATATATATATATATATATATATATATATATATACACTGGTGTGCAAAAATTAAGGACGAGACGGTTTTTTCAATATAACTTTGTACAAAAGCTTTCCAAATCAACACATTTAATACCGTAATATCTCCAGTACTTAAGGACATGTGTAATATGTAAGCAACACTTACTAAAATAGAAATCAGAGGGATAAAAAGAAGCTTGATTGAAAAAGTAGCATGGAGCGCAATGCGACTGAAGGCCGAAACATACCTGTGATGGGTGTCCAGCAAGAAACATCCGGTCTTTAGTAGGGGATATGATCTCCCCTGACTGCTAAGCAGGTTTCACAGCGTATGCTCATGCTGAGAATGAAGGTGTCAAAGAGTTGTTGAGGCATTGCTGCCCATTCGTCTTGCAGCGCCAATCGAAGCTCCCGAATCGTTACTGGTGATAAGGTACGAGCTGCCAAGCGTCTGCATTGAAAATGAAAACCCATACATGCTCGATTTTATTGAGATCCGGAGATCGTGCCGGCCAATCCATATCCATACGTTCAATATCCTCACTCTCTAAGAGCTGTTCGGCAGCTACTGTGCGATGACATGGTGCATTGTCGTCCATGAAAAGGAACTGCAGACCCATAGCGCCTCTAAAAATACGCACATATGGAAGAAGAATCTCGTTACAAAAACGGGTCCCGTTGACTGAAACTGCGTCGAAGATGTGAAAGTCTGTACGACTACCAAGCATGATGTCTCCCCAAACGAAAACACCGCGACCTCCAAACCTGTCCCTTTCAATGATGTTCGAGGGATGATTACAGCTTCCCCGCTCTCTCCAGATGAGTATGCGATGAGAATCGCTACTCAAACAGAATCTGCTCTCATCTGTAAAGAGTACTCGTTCCCATTCATTGTCTCTCTAATTTAGGTGTTCCCGGCACCACAGAGAACGCCTTCTCCGATGGCTTTAAAGGTACACACCGTACAGGGCGTCGTGCAAACAGACCACCACCGTGCAGTCTTCTGGCCACGGTAAAACGCGATATAGGTCGTCCAGTCGCCTGTGTCGTGTGTCTAGCGATTTCTCCCGCTGTTTGCTGCCTGTTTCTTCTGACCTGCAAGACAATGTACCGGTTATCTGCGGGTGTGGTTCCTCGTGGATGACCACTACTGAACCCCCGGATAGCTGTTCCTGTAGTTTGAAATTGTCTCCAAAGTCGTGAAACGATGCTGTGAGCAATTCCGAACTCTGCGGCCTTCCTCCAACTTCCTAATGATTCGACCTCGGGTAAAAGCACATCCACATGTCGTCTAACAGATTGATTATTCGCCATTTCTCGCTGAGGCAGCAACTCGGTGTGATGTTAACTGTTATACGGCGTGCAATCTCTTTGCCAGAAATACTGATCTTACACTGACAACATGCTTTATACTACTCAGACACTCCTCCATTACGTCTACCTGCATATCTGCGCATGCGCTACCGTACATCACCTTTCTTATCCCTCCAACCGGACAGCACGGATTTTTCTGCTCTACTAGAGATGCTACAAAAACGGACCACACTGAATTTTTCGTAAGGCCGGGGACTCAGCAAAAATGAACCAAACTGATTTTTTCCTCCTCAAGTAATGTGTTCAAAAAGGCTAAAGTCGTGTTTTTCCGAATTCTTTTCCCCCCTTTAAAGGTTTAGTATCTTGAAAGATAATTAGAGATGGTCGGGGAGACACAATGGGCATTGAGGAGAAATTTTATGGCTCACGGGGAGACCGGTTCTTTCCCCTGCAGCAATCGCAAAAAACTGGGAAGAATTTCTTTAAACCCTAAAGTGTACGGAAATAATTGCAAGTCAACGAGTTGCGAATTCTCATTTTTTTCTTTACTTTAAAATTCTCAAATGGAATTAAGTTTTTATATGTATGTCTTTTTTAAAAAATATCTGTAGTACTTAAATTCAAATTATATATTAAAACATTGAGGATAATTTACTGTTTCATTTTCTTATTTTAATCAATACTTTCAGGGATTTTCTTAAAAAACGATTATTTTGTTATGTGTCAAAAAATAAAAAAAAAAGGTTCAAAATTTAAATTCTTTTCCCCCCTTTAAAGGTTTAGTATCTTGAAAGATAATTAGAGATGGTCGGGGAGACACAATGGGCATTGAGGGGAAATTTTATGGCTCACGGGGAGACCGGTTCTTTCCCCTGCAGCAATCGCAAAAAACTGGGAAGAATTTCTTTAAACCCTAAATTATAAGGAAATAATTGCAAGTCAACGAGTTGAGAATTCTCATTTTTTCTTTACCTTAAAATTCTCAAATGGAATTGAGTTTTTATAATGTATGTCTTTTTTAAAAAATATCTGTAGTACTTAAATTCAAATTATATATTAAAACATTGAAAGGATAATTTACACACTGTTTCATTTTTCTTATTTTAATCAATACTTTCAGGGATTTTTTTTTAAAATGATTATTTTGTTATGTGTCAAAAAATAAATAAAAAAGGTTCAAAATTTAAAATCTTTTAAAATTTCGGACACTTCTAACTATGAATAATTTTTAAGCTTCTGTATTACATTATTTGCAAAAAATTTTTATGCATTGTAAAAAAAAACCCTATTTAAATCTTTTAGTTTTTCATAATTTTAAAGCCAGGTATTCAGGGCATCTTACATAAAATCCCTTGTTTTGTATTCTTCAGATAACAAATTATATTTGAATTTTGAATGTCTGAACAATAATTTCATTCAAAGAGAACTTTAACTGCAAGCTTATATTTTTGAACTTGAATCTTCAAATAAAGAGTATTTAGAAGCATCTGGACAAATTTACAGTTAACATTTGCACATATAAATAAATATAAAGAGACTTTTTTAAATTCAAGTTAAAATATATATATATTTATGCATAATCCCTCATCATTTATGTTCCATTAGTGGTTGACTGAAGAAAAGGTTATTAAAATTTGGACATTTTTATAATCTTAACCATGCAAAACTAGGAATTTTGTATTACTCCACTGAAAATCTGCATTGGAATTTCGAAAAAGATATTTACACGTGTCTCACATACTCAGTTAGAAAACATATATTTACCATAAATACTAATAATTCATTGGATATTTAAAATTATCATTAGATTAATTTTTTAATATATATATATATATATATATATATTCAACTTCTAATATTTTTCAAGTATTCCTTAAATTTCATATAATTTAATTAAGTGAGGGGATATTAAAGTCGCACTCTCTCTCTTCTCTACTCAACTACTTGAGGGCTTTTGGCGACGGACCTGTGGCCGGGTACCAGGTGGTCAAGGTATCGAATCATGGTTGGCATGTCTCCAGTTCAAGCCCAGTGCCACAAAAGACCTGCCGTGTAGGGCAGCGATGCACGTTAAAGCTATCGAGAGCAGAAATGTCCTCTGGTTGGTGTGGTAGTTAGGAGAGGGGGTGCCAGCTCAGGTGTCGCCCTCGTCATTTGACCATGCTTCAAAAATACGAGGTCCATCACTAAAAGCCCTCGTGTAGCTGAACAGTGCGACGTTAATATTCACTCACTTGGCGACGGACCTCGTAATTTTAAACCTTGGTCAAGTGACGAGAATGACGCTTGAGCATCGCTCCCTTAAACGGCGGATCTTCAGTGGTGCTGGGGTGGAACTCATGACACGCCAGCTACGAGTCCGTTACTTTGACCATTAGGCTACCCCGTCCTCACAATGTGGTTGAAAACTGCATGTTATGAGTAAAAATATGCTGAAACATTTGATGAACTTATAATGGATTTTTGCATAGAAGATAGATGTGTGATATGCTAAAATGACAATATGTATAAGTTATGAGAATATCGATGACAGTTTTTGAAAAATTCAATTTAAGTTTCAGTTCGAAACTTATTCGTTTTTTTTTCGCATTTAATATTAAATAGTCGCGATAACAAATTAATAGTTTAACGCATTCATAGATTATAAAAAATAAAGGTATATAAATGACATTGTTGGGAATAAAAAGTTTTTATAGTTTTGAATTCAGACTTCTTTGCAGGAGTGTAGACTATTAAAAGGCTGATGTAGAAGTTAGAAAACTAATATTTAAAATATATGGAAAATAATATCTGCAATTCCATGATCTTGACGAGCAGAAGACCGCATTTTTACTTAGTAGGGCAGAGTCAGCATAAGGTAGGAGCTTGTGGAGTAAACAACCATGCGTCTGCAGTTTTGGCAGGTAATGAACACTCATTTGTTGCTTTCTCTCTCTCTCAGTAAAGAATATAAAAATAACAAATACAAAAATAAGTCATGTAAAATTTTATATATGTTAATGACAATGAATTGTGAACTTAATTTCCAATTCATTGTCACGAGTTGGCAGTAACTACGGTAGTTACTGCCAACGTAGTTACTGCCAACTCGTGACAATGAATTGGAAATTAAGTACGGTTGATAGAGTACCAATAATTTTAACGCAATTTTATATTTCTTTCTCGTAAACTTTACTCCTTTTTAAACATGTATTGCCAAAATATTCTCCTTTTGTATATTTATAAAATTTTAAAAATATAATGGTTATCTTACCCGACATTTTAAATCAGGGGCGGCAACTGTGAAGCTAAGACGTGCCAAACCAATCCGTCAGTATCATTCAGCGTAGTAGGAAATTTTTGAAATCCTTCGATTCTTACGGTAATATTTGCAGATTTAAAGAATAGAGTTAAATAATATAGATTTACTGTTTTATTTTAAATTAATTATGGATCAATAAAATACATTTATTAACATAAAAATAAACAATATAAAATGTTACTAATTCTTCAACAAAGATAAAAAAATTAAAAATGTATGCTTCCAACATATTTATTTAAATAAGAAGTAGACAAAGTGAAATATAAATTATTCCCTTCATTACAGTTAAATAAAAATTGTAATGCGAATTAACTCTTTCACCACTCTTCTTTCATATCGCAAAACCAGGGGTATAATGCGTGACACGATTCTGAGCATTCAGTTGTTAAACAATTTCTTTGCGGAGGAGAAATATTTTTCATATTAGGAAAGATTTTTTACTTTGATATGCCGAATCATAAGTGGAAAGCAGAGTACATGCAATTTTCTTTTTTCATCAATTAAATCCCCTAGCAATAACATTCAATTATTTACAAAAGAGCTGTAAATTTATCCTTAGAATTTTCTTTCAGATTATATTGTATTTCCATAAATGTCCATAACTCAGAAGATGTTTGTCAAATAAGGTCTATTATCAACTTCCATCCACTCAAGAATTGACAAATTTGTAGAGTAGTGCTGAGTGCCACTAAGAATTGTACCATGTGCCACAGGTCCGTAGATTACTGACACGTTTTAAATGTTCTTATTAACTAGCCATCTCCTATTCCAACACAATTTATATGATAAAAAAGGGGTTTTCGTTCATTTTGTAGGGAATTGAATTAGATTGAACCATAAGTAATTTTGTGTATCAAAAAAATTACATTGTTTCGGGGATCCCCTCAGAGCAAAATGAAAGGAATTTGACATACTTATAGTAAGTTTCTCTAAAAGGGGAAACGTTCACTTTCAAAATACACTGCATAAAGTTGTTTTAGGTGTGCGAAGTTATATTCACTATTATTCCTAAAATAAATTTTGATATTTTGGTTTTTCGTTAAGTTTTGAGGTTGTTTGTTCAAATATACTTCTCCATTACATTTCTTTCACACTTTCAATTTTCTTTTGCGACCACGGTAGCCTGATGGTCATGGTTATGAACTCGTGTCCAGTGTTCGAGCCCTGGTGCCACAAAAGTTTAGTGTTGAAGAGGAGCTGATGCACCTTAAACACGTCGAGGTCAAAAGGTGGTGTGATGTGGACGTTTGGAAGGGGAGTTATCAGCTCAGGTATCGTCCTCGTCACTTATCCGCGGTTCAAAATTACGTAGTCGCTCGTCAGTAGCCACCGTGTTGATTTAGAATGCAATATAAACCCTTGACGTGTGCTCTTGAGTTAATTCGAGTACGCTAAACAGTTCCAAATATGCACATTAGATATAATTCAAACGAGGTCGCATTTTATGCTGCTGTAAATTTCTCACTCAAATATCAACGAGCGTCGTCTGCACTCGTGATATTTGACTGTTGTTTCTTATATTTACGATTTAGCCGTGAAACATGAAAAACTTGGATAAAATATTTGTATAAAAAATTAAGGGAAAATAAATACTTAGATTTTAGAAGCAAATTACTAGAACATATGTAAGGGAACATTTACAAGATATTTCACGACTCTATCTTAAACAAGAAAAACGCCTAAGGGATTAGAATACACTCTCATCTTCAAAATTAAAAATCTGAGAAAAACACATTTAAAATTTGTAAAGGCAATAAAAAAAAATCCAATCCCTGTAAAGCTCTAATTTTTTAATATGTTAATATCCAACTTATGTTCTACATGAAAATTCTACTTGAAATAAATATGACTGAAAATATCTTTTCTAATTCAAAATTTTCTTCGACATAATATTGATAAAAATTGTTAGTTTAATCAATTATTCCGTTTTATCAGAACCTTGTATATTCTCAAGAGTTTTAAATGCAAAATATTTATACAGAAAATAGGAGTGATACAAACATAATCCAGAAATCCCCAAGGTTGTAAATAATATTTTTTTTTCTCAGTTCCCCATCGTGGCAGGTAAGCAAGTTTAAGTTTTTGTTGCATGACTTTAAAATACTGAAATGTAGTACTACAATATATTTATTATAATGTAGTTTGTGGTACGTCAGGGAAATATTTAGTTCATTCTGCAACATTTGCATTCTGTAGTCTAATTGTAATATCACCTGAGAAAGCAGGATTTTAGATTTACCATTAACAGTCATATTCCATCCCTTTCAAGTATTATTTCTCACAGTAGCCTGCGTACATTTTCTTCATGGCATTTTTCAAAAGGAAAAAAAATAATGAAAACAAAGTAAAGAGCTTTTAAATTATATAAACTATGTGTCAAAAAATAAATTGGTCCTTACATCAATCTTAATTAAGTAAATGTGAGAAAACTCAAAAACTTAAAAACATAAGCAAACAGAAAGGATTTTAGAAATTAAAAGTGCAGTTAATAGACATTTCACACAAAATAATGGATTGCGTTAAAAAAAAAATTAATTAATTCAATCTAGGAATTCAAAAATGCTTTAAAATGAAACCGAATTTAAAATCAAAACTCAGAAAATTAAAATATCTTAAAACATAATTGGTTTTTAGATCAGAAATTGAGCAAGTTTTCCAAATATATGAAATATATATTTGCAATAAATTGGGAGAAGTTTCTGTCGGCCGTGCAGTGGAGAAAATGTCCATTTCACAATCCTCGCCCTAGACCACAGCTGTGAATGAGAAACCTCCCCTTTCGCACAACACAGAAACCGAAAAGCAGTAAAATCATCCCCTGCAAAACCATTTCAGGAACTCCCGCAGTTTTAAGGGGGGAAGGCATAAAACTGCGGTGCGCTTTCGAAGCAGTTCGCGAAATTCATCCGAAACGTTTTCGCTACCACTAGCTTTGAAAAAGTAGACCGCTTTCGAAGTGAAATTCAATTACCGGGTCATCCACTCAGAGGGTTAATCTCCTGATTGGTCTTTCTGCCCGCTCTGCCTCTTCGTTCAGCTGATATGCTAATTTTTCGACTTCGTTCTTAATTTTTGCACACCAGTATATATATATATATATATATATATATATATATATATATATATATATATATATATATATATACAAATAGCTATAAAACTTAAGTATAACTAGTCAAGATATTAGGAAATATTATTAGCCTCAGTAGTACAATAACAAATTCCTGGTCTTAAGAAACAAGATGGCAGATTTAAACAAGTTTTAGGGCTAGCCCACCTTCACCCATAATGTGTCTATATTACTGAAATAAGGAGAAAGAAAAGAGGTAATAATAAGATAAATTTAATTATTACAAATAAATTACACTATACAAATAAAAAAACAATTATAGCTTCTGGTATTTACTAGTATATATTTAAAGTCGATGCACGCAATAAAGTAGATAGTAAGAGACATATATACTTCGTGAGTATAGCAATAAGTAAACTTTTCTTGCCAAGAACAAGAGTAAAAGTAGTACCGCATAAAAATAAATTTAATAAACTATGATAAATAATATAAAGTATATATATATATACAGGGTGTTTCAGCTAAGATGTTACAAACTTCCAGGAGAGGTAGGGGACAACAAGACGACCCGAAGTATATAGGCAATGCTGGGTCGGAAATGCTTTCCTAAGGCTCCACGCGCCCACAAAATTTAGGGTGCAAAACTTCAACTGGTCTTAAAAACGGGAAAAATTGTCGAAATGCTTTGGGTTTTGGTCAAAATTATTGTTATTATTTATTATTTCATAAAAAAAATTCCGAGCAATATTGCTGCTAAAACATCGCTAGAGGGCGCTTTAGACTTTGGAACGCTCGAAAAAATATTTTTCAATATTTTTTTAAGTTTTTTGATGGCCTTCATAAGTTGAAACTTTAACTTGAATTTTGATACCAGATTTGGTATTCTCCAGGGAAAATTGATGTAAAAAATCGAACATTGTTCAGGGCACTTAAAGCACAAACGGTGCTAAAAAACGAGCAAAATGTTGGATTTCAGTGCGGTTTGCGCGAAAAGCATTCCGTTACTGACTAATTTGTTCAAAATAAATTTTGACTTTTAGCCATTAATCAAAGCTAGAGGGCGCTTTCAGACATTGCAACTTGGAAACTCATTTGGATAATTTTGTGGTTGGGTGTAAGCCGAATAATTACTAGCAATTTTTCCTCCTAAATGAGATTCGAGTTGGTCTGTGTTGCAAAGAAGTAATTATATAGCAAAACATTTTAGTAAAAGAGGGTAAAAAACACAAGTACCAAATCACAAGAAGTAAAACACACAAGGAAAGACTCAAAATAGGAGGAAAAAAGCTGTTTACTAACTGCTATGCATAATCATAAAAGAAAAAGTAAAGAAAAGAAGGAAAAACTGCTGTCAAAGGAGGTGTTCGAACTGACACCCGCCGCATGTGATTCAATTCTTCGCTTCATGGAGCGTCGAACATTCGATAACATTTCTGGAGTGTTTCGTATTTCCCCGGCTGCTGCACTGATGCGTGCTACAAGTTCCTCGGCGCTATTTACGGGTGTTTCGTACACCAAGGAGACATTGCCCCCAGAAGAAATAATCCAGACAAGAAAGGTCTGACGATCGGGGAGGCCGATGCACTGGACCTCCACGGCCAATCCATCGTTCACCACATGTTGCATCCAAGTGATTCCGAACAGAAATACTGAAATGTGCGGGGGCTCCATCTTGCTGGAACCACATGGAAGTAAGAGTCGCAGCGGTAACGTGTGCGCTGTCCAATAACTCTGGCAAAACTTGTTCCAAGGATATCAGGTAGCGTGGACCAATCAGACGATCAGGCAGAATGTAGGGTCCTATTAGATGATCCCCTAGAATGCCAGCCCCTACGTTAACCAGGAAACGATCCTGTGCAGCCCGAGTACGTGTTACATGTGGGTTCGCTGCTGCCCACGAGTGGCTGTTATGGGTGTTGAAAATACCCTCTCTCGAAAAAGACGTCTCATCTGTGAACAACACGGATGCTGCAAAAAGGGATTTGCAATTCGTTGCTGCAAGTACCACTGTGAAAAGGCCTGACGAGGTGCAAAGTCACATTCTTTTTAGTGACTGGACGCGCTGGTAGTGAAATGGATGCAGGGCACTATCATCGAGAATCCTCCAAACGCTATTGTATGAAATCCCGATTTCATTAGCGATACCTCGTGTACTTAAACTGGGAGTGGTCTCTACCATATCTAGTACAATTTCCTCGTTCAATTCGGTACGTGCCGTCCAATCTCGATTACGTGCTGCCGTCTGGAATGAACCGGTCTCACATAATTGCTGGTGTAGGCGAGCAAACATGGTATGAGCAGGAGTCCGCCTGACAGGATGCCTTTCGGCGTACAACCTCTGAGCGGCTCGAACATTGCAATCTGTGGCCCGTACGCCAGAATCATATCTGCTTTCTCTGCGTTCGTGTACTCTGCCATCGTACAGCCAGTCTGTGTGCGATGGAAATAAAGCTTCCTTCCAGCGGACTCCTTCTTATCGTTCTGTCCCTCTGGCGGCTAATTCAACTCTCGACGGTGAAATTTGCATATTCTGCCTTTAACACTCTCTCGCTAAAATTTTCGCCGAGAACCCTGCTCGCTTTAATCACTGCCATGACACTTGCAATTCCTGGGCTACGTATCAGGCTTTCGATTGTCTTACTGCTTCAGGAAGGCATTTCGAACCACCTTTCTTATGTTATTCCGAGTCGTCTAGGTGTACTCTACTTCGTTGGTGGAAGAGTACACCTAGATGACTCGGAATCACATAGAAAGGTCGGTCGGAAATGCCTTTTACTTGTCTGAAGCACCTCTGGTTTTAAATTTGGCAACAATGTCAAAATTTGTTTTGAACAAATTAGTCAACAAGGGAATGCTTTTCGTGCAAACCGCACCGAAATCCAACATTTTGCTCGTTTTTTAGCACCGTTTGTGCTTTAAGTGCCCTGAACAATGTTCGATTTTTTACATCAATTTTCCCTGGAGGATACCAAATCTGGCATCAAAATTCAAGTTAAAGTTTCAACTTATCAAAGCCATCAAAAAACTTAAAAAAATATTGAAAAATATTTTTTTCGAGCGTTCCAAAGTCTAATGCGCCCTCTAGCGATGTTTTAGCAGCAATATTGCTCGGGATTTTTTTTATGAAATTATAAATAATAACAATAATTTTGACCAAAACCCAAAGCATTTCGGCAATCTTTCCCGTTTTTAAGACCAGTTGAAGTTTTGCACCCTAAATTTTGTGGGCGCGTGGAGCCTTAGGAAAGCATTTCCGACCCAGCATTGCCTATATACTTCGAGTCGTCTTGTTGTCCCCTACCTCTCCTAGAAGTTTGTAATATCTTAGCTGAAACACCCTGTATATATATAGTATAATAAAATAAAAGTGAAGAATAATTAGAACCCACAGTGCTAATATATATATAAGTGTATTTAAAAAACCGTAAATATTGAAACGAAATTTTATAGAAAATAAAAGACTACAAGTCATTCACAAGAATATTTAAATAAACTTAATATTGTTAATTTATTAAACATGTGACGTCATACATTGCTTTACTATATAATTAATTAAAATTCTATTAATAATACATATTGTCATTTCATTGAGAATTATTTGAAATATAATTGTAAAGAAAGTTAGCACGGTATCCATCTTCAATACATAATTTAATGGAGTTATAAAAATTTAAATATATATTAGATTCATCGCTAACTAACACACTGGTACGATAAATATAGTTAAAATAATATTTCTGTATATAGAGATAGATAAATTTGAATTTTAGAATGACACTATAAATTTTGTTTTAATTAAAAGCATTTCTTTTATCATAAATCTTACTGTGTAATTTATTTTCCTTAATATACAATGACATATTTTAGTAATTAGTTTTAACTGGATTATGATTAATTTTAACTAGGTTTAACAAGATAAAATTAAGTATTGAGATTAATGTTATTTTTTACGAGAAACAATTAGATCATCAATATATTTAAAAACGTAATAACCATTATTCATAACTTAATTTATTCATAAAAGTATAAAATATATGTTTGGATACCACCTCTTCGGGTATATTATTCCTTTGCGAGAATCGCCGTTAAAGGTTCTGAAAAAAGTACACAATATTACGTCATCAACAATAAAAGCTTCTCCTTCAAAACCTCTTGTTTTTAGCGCTATCTTTGATACTATAACCAAATAAAAACATTTTATTTGTTTGCTGTAATCACATGATGAGAGATTATTTTATTGCGTTTTCTTTTCAAACTGAAAATGCTACTCTTTCAGAGAACAAAAACAAACCCAGACCCATAATCAAAAAAAATTAGGAAGATAACAAATTCATCAACGTTATATGTTATTGCCATTATCTGTGGACAGCAGAATGTATTTGCGGTGGTTTGACTTTTGAATTTATTTGTATGGTTAGTTACGTCCCTGCTCTTATGTATTTGTTTTTTTCATTTAGGGAAGTTGTTAATAAACTATTTCTGCTGCAGTTTTTTTCCTTGTAAAATATTTTTATGGTTTTTGAAAAAGCACAGTGAGCACTTTAATGATTAATAGGAATGATTACTAGGTCAAAATTTATTTTTATGAGTATTTCCAAACATTTAAAACATAATTTAAAACGATTTACATAATTTTTTAGAACATCCATATTGTAATAAATACACTTTTAATCCGGGAGCGGTCACGCCGAGCACAGAGTACACGAAATCGGTAATTCTGGCAAAACTGTTTAATTGTTACCTATGGCCCTGACACTATCCTCCTGTTTGACAGTCTTAACGTGAACAAAAATATATTTGTCACATATCCCTCTCTTTTTTTTTTGGAGTGACACACGTTTTTTACATTCTTAAGGCACTTGTTTTGACTGAGTTCCCGGTGTGATAACTTTTTTTCCGAATTATTTTCTGTGTCCTTGAAAGTAGGTGAGTATATTTTTTCTTGATTAAACTATTAAATGGAATTACAATTTTTATTGTGCACTATAAAAATAACTATAAAAAAGGATTGTTGTTACTCAATATCCCCACTCGACCATTAGTATCGAGTTTGCGCCTGCTCGAGGTTTAAAACATGTTAAAGTCTTTTCGCTTTAAATATTAAAAATAATACAATTATTTTTATCAGAACTTTTTTTATAGTTCATTGTTCAACATCAATTCTAAATGATAATTCTGTGTGGCTTAAAAAATTACAGTTCACTCAAAACTAATTATAATTTGAGCAATCATTTAAAAAAATCATTTTACATTTTTGTAAACGTTGTCGCGCGCTTGGATTTACTTTCCTTCCAATTCAGCGATTATATCAAAAATGTATTATTTTCTTATAAAGGAACTCTTGCAAAGAGCGGGTACTTTATCCGGTATACTTTTAATGTATCAGTCCTGTGCAGAGTATCTTATAACTAACACAGCTCTGCAAAAAACCCTTTTTTAAATTTTTTTCGATTTTATTAACTGATCTTTATTTAGTTATTGGCGCTGAATTCCAAAATGACATGGATTTTTTTCTATCACGTAAGGCTTGCCTACAAAATAAAGGTAATTTTTTTAAAAAAAAGTACAAAAAACGAAAATTTTGGATTAGTTTTTATTATTTTAACATAAACTAAAAGAAAGAAAAACAAAGATAAATAGCTTAAATAAAAATAATATTGAAGAATGTGTTGAAAATGCTATTATATGTCTTTGTAAAAACTTTTTCTTTTTCCATCGAAGCTGCTTTTAGTACTTTTTCGGCTGAGTTCTTGTGAATTTTCCCGTTTTAACATCCAACAGTAGTCTGCCATTATGTTGACATTCCAATGACCTTGGTATCTGCGCTCCATTTGTTTTATATCCTGATGGAAACGTTCTCCTTGTTCCTCACTTACAGCCCCAAGATTTTCTGGAAATTAGTCCAGATGTGAGTGGAGGAAATGAACTTTGACACTCATGTTGCAGCCCAATATTTTGTAGTTATGTAACATTTCAGCAACCAAAGCTTTGTAGTTTGGATCTTTTTTGTTTCCAAGAAAGCCTGTTACAACAAGTTTAAATGAATTCCAGGCATTTTTTTCTTTCATTTCCATTTTTGTGACAAAAGTTGCATATTTTAAGGGGGTCACTTCACGCAGCATTTTCCCTATCTCCGTAATGTTAAAAATGACCAAGTTTAAGGAACATTTTTAAAAATTGGCTGGTTGCACAGTCATGAATTTTTTTGTGTGTATTCATTGTATTGTTTTTATTATTTAAATGGGAGCATTTTTTAAAATTTTAATTAGTTTTTTTTAAAAAATTCATATGTGGAGTAACACGTCAAAATTTTTAAAACGATGAAAAATTCTTGTACATTTTAATCCATAAATATTTTTTTTGAATTTTTTTTGACAAAATCTCTCATTAAAATATTTATTTGTATAGTGTTAACATATGTGCAAAGTTTCAAGGCTGTAAAATAAGTAGTTTTTTCAAAATGTTCCAAATTTACACTTTTGAGAAATAGTGATTTAAAGTAAAAACTAACTATTAACTAATGCATACCAGAACTATAACTTGGATTGCTAGTGTCATCTGCAAGATCATCTTCTTGCCTACATTTTAATTGTTTGTTTTTAATTCTAGCTTCTTTGGTTCATTGTAAAAATGATTATTCTGCTTACCTAATAAACGGATGATCTACTTTTTGCAATGCTCGACATTTGTAAAATTCAGGGGTTGAATGTTTAATACATCTAAAACTTTTAATTTGGTAACGAAGCCTTGATTATATAAGTATATAGCTTCATGTACTATAGTTTTTGAAGGTCCCAATTGCACAAATACAGTTTTTGGAATTATACACCAAAAAATTATTTCCGCTTTCACTAATATTTTGAGTTTTATTAAGCAAGCATCCAGATAAATGTTCAAGATTAGTGATCTCTAAATACTTTATTATACTTTATTTATGCAATTCCTAATTGCAATAGGTTTTTCAGTATGGACATATTATATCTACACCACAAGTCACATCCCATGGGCATAAACCGTGTCGTAGATTCAAACCTGTGAACATTTTATCAAAAATTTAGTCCATATAGCTTGCCATGGCTGACAAATTTTCCCGAGTTGTTTTGAACAGCCAAAACATAGTAAATTTGCAATTTATTTATTTCAGCATCTGTCAAGCCATTACGGCATCCTAGAGATTTTTGTCTTCAAGCTTTTTGTCTTTTAATTTTGATTTTAAGGCCCTTCATGTCCTCATCATTTTCTCAACATTATCAACACATTCTAATTGTTCAATATT
Source organism: Trichonephila clavipes (assembly GCA_019973935.1). Taxonomy (NCBI): domain Eukaryota; kingdom Metazoa; phylum Arthropoda; class Arachnida; order Araneae; family Nephilidae; genus Trichonephila; species Trichonephila clavipes. The sequence continues at coordinate 31,411 of BMAU01018195.1, read as the reverse complement.
GACATATCTTTAGATTCTAAAACTGCTTTGTATGCTTTAGAGTTCCCATATAGTCCAAATATTGTGTATATCGTAAATTGTGTAATGTCTGCGAGCGATGAGAGATACAAAAAAGTGCACCTCTTCAATTTCCATTCCCTACTATTTTCAATGTAACTTGCCGAACACTCATTGCTATGTACATCGCTGTTAAAAATTACATGAACATTTCTGCGATAATATTTTAGCATCAACAACTTTCCCAGTGTCCAAACTAACTGCCGTAACAACACCATTTAGAAATATATAGCTTCTTTTTAGCCAGGTACCATTGATAGCCACATCCATTATTAAATATTGTTTCGGCAGCAGCTAAAGCCATAGACACTTTGGTTACTTTCTCTGTCGCATTATTTAATGTATGCATGGAATCGTAAAACCACTATGGTGTAAGTGACAAATGCATAACACAAAATATTTTTGCAACTGCTTCTTTTAAATAGACCTCATAGCATATAAAATTCTATTGTGTTCACTTCATATAATTTTGTATCTTTTTGATCAACTACTGTTTTAGTAAACCTGGTATTAAGAAATGTTTGAATAAGACCACAAAAGTCACAACATATTAGCAATTTTCTAGCCAAACCCTTCGACCAAAATTTATGTGAATACCTTGGTTTTTACAATAATTTTATGTAATTAATGTTGTTTCAAAGCACAAAAGAACAGTACAATGTCAGGAATTTCACAGAAACATTCAAATGAATCTAAAAAAGAAACATACTCTTTATTAAACTTACCTAACTTAGATTTTAAAGCTGATTTATTTATGTTGAAATTGTCTGACTTATCAACATTTAAATCCATAAAAGTTTGGGTTTTTGTACATTTCTTTCCAAACTCTGGTTTTTAAACATTTTATTACTTCACCGAGTTTAAAAACGTTTTGTAAACGTTTTATTAATGTTTTTGATGTAAAACACTTGTTGAAAATTTGCATTTAAGGAGGTAAAAAATAGGCTGTAAGTAAACAAACATCTACAACTATTCACTTCACATGAGTTGCTTATCGAAATAAATTCTTTAATCAATTTAAACCATTTGATAAGGCTGAAAAGTAGCCTGTGTCTTTTTGTTTTGATTTAAGAGGGCGTGGCAATCAGCGGTTTTTGGGTTTGACAGATGTAAACAACTTTTAAAAAAATATTAAAAATACTTCTAATTCAGCTAGAGCAAAAATTTAAACTGCATTAGAAAGAAAAAGAATGAAATTTTATGTTTCAAAAAATTGAAAAATCGATTTGTTCATCGATTTTCGTGAAGTGACCCCCTTAAAAGTTTTCTTATGTCAGGCCCAACAAAGATACCCTTTTCAGCTTAGCATCGGATAGACCAGGAAACTGTTCAAAAGATACTTGAAACACCCTCCTTCTCTGTCTAATGTTTTCACAAACTGTTTTTTCTTTTATATGAAGTGGTGGAAACAAGATTCTTTCTACTAAACTTTGTCTTTCAAACATTTTTAACTCCATGAATAAGAGCCTTTCTGATTGGCCACGTCTGCTTTAGGTGTTGTTTCCACAGAGGAAACTTGGAAACTTTGTGTAACCACTTTTGTTGGCCTAAACATAGAAATAACTTTCAAATCACCACAAATGGCCCATTTATGGTCAGAGAAGCTGAGCTTATTAAGAATAAACTCAAGATTTTCGTAGCATTCTTTCAAATGGACTTTTCCAACAGGCACATAAGCATATCGGTTACCATTGTCGCTTTCAAACTCCTTTTTGTCGAATCGATAAAAAGTCTCCATTCCTCTGGTTCATACATAATTTTGAAAATTTCCAAAAACGCAGATACATTGTTGCAGAAAACTAGGTCCCACTCTTGCGTAAAAAAGGGACAAATTCCTTTTCTCTAAATCGGTACCACGAAAACGAAACACCGGAGTTTAACAAATGTCTTTCTTTAATTCTATACCCTAAAACTTCCGCTGTGTCCTTTGGGAGGCCCAGATTTCGTACTAAGACGTTCAAATCTGATTCAGAGAAAAGTTCAAGGTCATTTGTACCTGGATCGTAGCCATCATCACTGTCGCTGCTAATATGTGATATTTGGTCTAAATCGTCTAAATATTGTCCAGGGTATCCGGAGGTGAAGGAATAGGCATGTCAGGTTCATGAGGTACAGGGCGACTAGCCGAACGTATGATGGTTGGGTATGAAATGTCCTTCCTGTTTTTTTTAAATTGAAACCTTGCACTGAACAAGAACAAAAAATACAGTCATCACTGTGATTTTTAGGCTCTCTCCAAATCATGGGTACTGCAAAACGAAATGACTTATTCTTACCTTGAAATCATTGTCTCAGTTCTTCAACACACACATAACACACTACATGGGGCCTCCATGATTTATCTTGGTCCCCTAATTTAATACCAAAGTATGCAAAATACACCTTCTGAACAAAATTAGAAATATTCCTTTGTTGCTTCTTGACGGTATAAGACCCACAAATATAACGGAAACAGTTAGGAGAGTTAACACATCCTCTAGTAGCCATTTCTTTTAAATAACGTAGCACAAAATTATTTGATGTTTACACTACAGTGGCAGCTCCACGCTGAGTCACTGACTGCAACCAAGGTCACGGCGCACGATGCCTAGCAGCCAGTAGGATTGGGGAGGGGGCAGACAGAATGAGACATATCTCGTTCCAGTAGGAACTGGTATTCCGAGTTTAGATTCATTGTCATAGCAAATAAATAGAATAAAACTGTGTTTGTAAATAACATACATTGTTTAGTAACCTATTCACCATAAAAGTCCATAATTTAGTCTAAATTCACCAATTATATAGGCTATAATATTGAAAAATCGTACGCATACAGGACCTGAAACCACCTGAAAATAAGAAAATTTCAGAAGAAATTTGTGACTTATATAAGGGTGATGGAATTTTTTCACTATTTTTCCGGTAATCAGCACAAGAAACATAGTTAAACCACCTAGTTAAATATACAACAATTTTTTCATCGCAGACCTGTGTAATTAATTAATACTAAATTAAGAACTAGTTTAATAAGTATTAGCGAATTTCATTGCTTTTCTTACAGAGCATTGTTTTTCAAAGGATTGCTTATGATTAGGAATTGACCATGTGAGTTATTTTTCTATATTTAGATGATATCTATATTTTGTCTTCTAAGCAACCACTGCATTTTGCAATATGTTTTAATTTGAAAATTAGAGAAAGGAAAGATAACATAATAATTATCCTATTACTAATTTATTTTTGCTTAAAAGTAACATATGCAAAATTTATAGCTTATGTCATGAATTTGTATGGTTTATAATAAAGATTGTTGCTTTAGCGTCCAAGTGCATTATTATTGAATTCCGTACGTTATTAATGTATAAGGGGGGCGTGATAAAATTGTGATCGAAAAGGGAGGCACCAGTAATGAAAGTTTGAGAAGCAGTGAGTTATTGTGAAGAAATCTGATACTTAAGTCATTTAATAGATACAGTATTTAATAGATATATCACAACAGTATTTTCGAATGAAGAGATTATCTTCATGGTTTTGATGAGGAAGAATCAAATGATGAAGAGTATAACGGAAAATATGATTCCTCCACAGAAATTGATCCAGATTTAGAACAGGAAGACACTGTTGAAAAAATATGTTTGGTATGTAGAGATACAAAAACATTTGGGAAGAACCTAATTTTTAAGGAGATAACTGGTACACATTTTATGCAATTTCAGAAGCACTTTTGAAGAAAAAATCTATTGCTCGAGCAATAAGAAAAAACAAAAAATAAACTCTAAAACATTTGCATTTAAAGAATAGAGAAGTCTATTGCTATACGTTTAGTTTTAAAAAGATACAGATTTAAAAAAAAATTAAGATCCATTCAAAACATCACATTTACTCACGATGAGATTAAATGGGTGTGTACACAATGTACTGAATGCCTTTATAAAAACAACAGAAAAACTAAATTGAAGTGTGAAAAGAAATATAAACATAGTGTATTTCCTACTTTTCTTCCTTTTTCACTTTTGCATACAAATTTTACGGTAAAAACAGAATGTTTACACCCTTAGTTATGAGATACCCTTTAGAGAACTTTCGGTAATTGAGTGATACCGTATTAATTATAGCTCATTTGTTTCTATATATATTTTTAAATATATAAATTTATTTAAATATAAAGTCATAAATTAGTGGCCACATTTAATCCATTTGTTGAATTACAATAGGCATACGTATGTGAGGTATATAATAATAAAATACCTTTAAACTCACATAATGATAAGTTCAGATCATGCTAATAAGGATTAATTTATCTTAAATACAATGCTTCCTTCATGAAAAAAATTCGTTCAAAATCTCAATTATACTCGTACATAAGACCTAGAACCAAAAGTCTTGGAAATCTTGTGTTTTCTTATGCAATGAAAAGATCCTTGCAGATTTTGATGTAACAAGGGAGCATGTTATTCTCATTTACGGTTCTTGCTAGAGATAATATTGACGTATCTCTATTACGATCTTTCAGTTAATGAACCTTATCATTATTTTTGTGGCATGAGGTTCTCTGCATTATTCTGACTCTACCGAGGAAGATTCAGAGCCTTATCAGCTACACCTCCAAAGTTGAGTATTCTCTGTCTTTCTACTCTGGTGTTTTCTTTATCACGTATTCATAAATATGTACTATAGAAGGTACCGCAAAAGAATTGGGATTAAGGTGTTTATTATTTCTGTTCCGGGACAATTTCCCGTAGGCCCGTATCTATTGTGTTGCTTCAAGAACATTTTACAAATGAATATCATTGTGTTATAAAATAAATTTTACGATTTTAATATTTGATTTCTCTTTTAAATTACCCTAGTGTTCAAAATTAAGAGAATGTTTTGATTTTGACGATCGTCTCTAGAACTATTGAACATATTTTAATAATGTCTGGGGTGTGAATAGCACTGATATAATGCAAAAAATAATCCCTAAACAGTAAAAACACACACGCGTGATCGTGCGTAATACTTACCGATGTTAGAAGGTGTGAAAAAGTCGTTGCAGAATATAAGAAACAAAATTGGTCAATAGTGGATATGGTCCCCTTTTTCAGATAAACAGACCTCTCACCGTGTTTTTAACCATTTATCAACCGACGGTACTTGTAAGTTCTACTCACTTTAAAATTACATCAGTGCTTATCAAACTTTTGATACTTGCGACCCCATTTTCAGTCATGGTTTTCTTCGCCCCCCCCCTTTCTAAATAATAAAAATATTTTGAATTCAATAAAAATAATAATGTACTTCGACTTAAATCTACAATACGAATTTAATTACAAACCGTACAAGTAATCAAGATAAATATTACATTTTTAATGTAATTTTATATATGACAACTCCATGGAGTCTCTGGTAATTGATACACTTGTTCTTAGCTTGGTATTGTTACATTAATTACCAAATGCAGTGTGTCGTACTGATACATTTATAAACATATTATTTCGGCTTAAATGCGTATTTTATTTTTTGCTACGTTAGAATGTATTTTCTTTTGATTCCTTTCAATAAACTAATATTTTTAAATAATGCCTTATTTTCGACTTTTCGATAGGTTTGTGCCCCCCTCAATGGTGTTTCACTCCCCCCAACGGCGAGGGGGGTCCCACAGTTTGAGAAACGCTGAATTACATAGAATAATCATTTTTTACGTTTACTCTGACGTTAATTAGCAGGAATATTCTTTCAAGTCCACTCTCCCAAGATAAATAGCAGCAAGGGTTCTATGATGAGTATTTTAGGGGGTAAGGCGGCTAGTTTTATAGCAGAACTTGTATTTTCAGCTGACGGCATTTTCAGCGAATTGTGAAGATTGTCATTTTTGTTCCGAAGAAGTAGTTAATGCCAAAAATTAGGTATTTTATTTTTTTGTATGTTAAAGACCTTAGAAAACGAGATTTGACTATTCATTTTAAGTGAACAGTGTAAATAATTAATAAATAGTTGAATATCTTTAATTAATTAATTAGATCAAATGGATTAAATTTCACAAAGATGAGTATTTTATTTATGTATATCCCATAATTTTCAGTGCAGTGATTCGAAAAAAATATTGCGTGAAAAAAATTGTAGTAAATCATAATGCGGCAGGTAAAGGGTTATATTGAAAATAAGGGAATTTATTAGCTCCTGCGTCAATTACGTCCACTCGTTCAGCAACTTTTTTTCATGTTTTAGATGGCTCTCATAGGGGGTTTGCGAGTGTTAAGCATAGTCATACGTGTATATTTTAACTGTACAATGATCAATTTTTGCATTATGTCAGCCCTATATAAAGAGTGTTTTTTTTTTCTGGTATAGAATTTTAAGTTGGCATTACTTTCCAAGATGGCGACCGATTTAACAGCTGTCAAGTGATTTATTCTCAGTTTCGTTTCACAATTCATCAAAACGATCATCAAGCAAGGCGCAGATTCGTCGAATTTGCCCAAAACGAGATTGCCGTTGTTCTCGATTTTCATAAGCGAATTTTGTTTAGCGCTGAAGCGCACTTCTGGTTGAATGCATACGTCAACAAACAAAACTGCCGCATTTGGAGTGAAGCTAATCCACAAGTGTATATCGAAATACCGTTACATCCAGAAAAACTGACTGTTTTGGTGCGCTTTATGGGCTGGTGGTATCCTTCTTCAAAAACGATGAAGGCTACAACGTTACAGTCAATGGTGATCGGTATAGAGCCATGATTAGTAACTTTTCATTCCTGAAATAAACAATCATGATGTCCAGGAGCTGTGGTTCCAACAAGACGGTGCGACATGTCACACAGCTCGTGCCGCAATCGATTTATTGAAAGACACGTTTGGTGACCGCCTAATTTCACGTTTTGGACCTGTGAATTGGCCTCCAAGATCTTGTGATTTAACACAGCTAGACTATTTTTTGGGGTCTATGTAAAGTCATTGGTCTATGCAGGTAAGCCATAAGCGCTTGACCATTTGGAAGACAACATTCGCCGTGTTAATGCCGATATACGGCCACAAATGTTGGAAAAAGTCATCGGAAATTGAACGTCCAGATTGGACTACATCCGATCCAGCCGTGGCATTCATATGCCAGAAATCATATTTAAAATGTAATGCCACAAGATTATCTTTCGAATAAAAGAAAATTCATGTCAATCGAATAATACATCGTTGTTTTATTGCAATTTAAAGTTCTATACCTCTAAAAAAACACCCTTTATGTACCTGGGTGAGGTCGATAGCTCTGATTTTAACCACAAATGGTATGGTTATTCTAGAAATGTCTAAAACGGATTATGAGCAGACTTTGAGTTATGTATAACTTGACTGCTCAAGCAAAAGGCGTGCACTGTATACTTTAAAAATTGTTTGTTTATTGAGGACGGTAGGTACGTCCGCTCCGAGGATGCATTACAAGCATACTGACGAAAATGTAAACAAGGAGGACTACTAGCGCCCTCTGCACATGCGGGTCGTAACAGAGTCCCCGCCATTGAAATGAAATTTCAATACAAATACATAATGCAATTGACGATACTTACATACAAAATACACAATATTTACAAAGCAAAAAGGCATGCTCAATATTAAATGCAAATACACAATATATTTACAGTACTTAAATGAAATACACAATACATTTTATGATACTTAAATACAATTGAAGTTAATTTATACACATACAATAATTACTAATAACAAAATTCATACAGGTAATATACAAAGATTTCTGATTGTCCTTTTTAATATTTTTCCGTTTGGCATATACGCAGGTTTACAACTCGCACCTTACCATCGGTGCCAGGAAAAATTTCAGTTATTCTTCCGGTACTCCATTTCGTACTAGGAAGATTTTCATCTTTGATTAAAACTAAGGTTCCTACAGAAACATTATTTTTGTTAAATTTCCACTTGTGACGTTCTTGTAAATTATTCAAATAATCGCGTTTCCAAAGCTTATATATATGTTGGGTAATTTTTTTTACTCTTTCCCATCTCGACAACTGATTCTCGTTTATATTAGTTATTTGCGGTTCAACTATGGATGTTAGGGTTCTACCTACTAAGAAGTGTCCAGGAGTCAGTGTTTCGAAATCATCGAAATTTGACGTCAAAGGAGTGAGTGGTCGGGAATTTAGCACAGCCTCAATTTCACAAAGTATTGTGATGAACTCTTCGAGAGTTAAATGTGCGTTCCCCACGACTCTTTTTAAGTGGAATTTAAATGCCTTTACTCCTGCTTCCCATAGCCCTCCATGGTTTGGGGACCTGGGTGGGATAAAATTCCACTCTATCGATTCATTTGTCAAAAATTCTGCTAATGTGTGATCAGGTAATTTAATCATTTTGAACAATTTTTTAATTTCGGCATTTGCGCCAACAAATGTTTTAGCGTTGTCGGTGGTGATTTTTGCACACTTTCCTCTCCTACCAAAAAAAACGTTTTAAACTTGCAATGAATGCTTGGGATGTGAGATCTGTCACAAAATCTAAATGAATTGCTTTTGTACATAAACATACATAGACTACTACATAAATTTTATTTAATGCCCCTTTTCTTTGATTTTTAAACTTAATGAAGAATGGGCCTGCAAAATCAACGCCCGTGACATTAAAGGGATAATTCGGTGTTACACGATCTCTCGGTAGGTTAGCCATAATTTGATTCATAGTGATGGGCTTGTTCTTAAAGCAATTCACACATTCATGAATAATTCTACGACAGTTATTTCTGCCATTGAGTGGCCAGAATTTTTGACGAACAAGATATAAAAGTGAGTGGGGTCCTGCATGCAAATATTTTTTATGATAATGGCTCAATATAATATCAGTTAAAACGTTTCTACTAGGTAAAATTATGGGAAATTTAGCCTTCTCATTTAAATTTGAATTGGCAAGTCTGCCTCCTACTCTAATGATGTTGCTCTCATCAAGAAAAACATTAAGTGGAGTTAATTTGCTTTTCATAGGAATAGGCTCACCTGCGAACAATTTGCGCATTTCTTCATAGAACTCCCTTTCATGCAATGAGTGGATCAGCCAGTTCTCAGCATGACTTACCTCCTGTGAAGTAAGGGGTCCCTTTATCTTTGTAATTCTGGTTCTGCAGTTGTGTATGAATCTGTAAAGAAAACTTACAACACGAATTAATTTTACATAGTTGTTTGAAATATCAATAATGTTTTCAAGGAAATTGTTTTAGTCACTGTCAATGTCAAGGAAATGTCCTCTTTTGGATTTGAGTTCTTTCTCATTTCCGTTAAATACACTCTTTCTGGGATCGCTTCATCTAGTCCTTTGGTCTGGAAGTCAATTTGACGTAGAAACGAGGATCCATTCCACCACTTGGAGTTGGTTGTAAGAGCGTCTACGCTGATTCCTCTCGTAAGTAGATCTGCTGGGTTGTCCTTACCGGAACAGTGGAACCACGAGTTAGGATCGGTGAGGGATTGGATTTCGCGAACCCTGTTCGCAACAAAGGGTTTCCATCTATGGCTTGGACATTTGATCCAATGTAAGGTGACCTGGGAGTCCGTCCAGAAAAAGGCTCTGGTTGAACACTTTTGATCTAGGATTTTCTTGACTTCCTTCGCTAAGCGTGCAGCAAGCAGAGCGCCCATCAGTTCCAATCTAGGCAGGGATAATCTTTTCAGAGGTGCAACACGGCTCTTGGATGTTACAAGATCAACGCTGACTCTGTCCTTGTGCTTGACTCTCAAGAAGGCGGCTGCTCCATATGCTTTTTGACTGGCATAAGAAAAGGTATGGATTTGGACTTCACTTGAATCTCCACTGGAATCGAGGATCTTTCGCGGAATCTTCAACTCTGATAAAAATGGAAGTTCTAACCAACATTGTGACCATACTGCATGAATATCTGGCGGTAGCTCGTCATCCCAGGATAACTTTCGTAGCCAAAGTTCTTGTAATAGGCATTTGAGCCTAATTGTGTAGGGTGACAAGAACCCAACTGGATCGTATATTTTCCCAGCTGATTGAAGCACAATTCTTTTTGTGATGGGTTTTGACGTGTCCAATTGCAGAAGTCCTTTATTATCAATTGTAAAATAGTCGTGGACAACATCCCATGGTATCCCTAAAACCTTTGACGAAGGGATTTTAGAACTGTCGTCCGGGTGACGAGGATGTGTCTCAAGGCCTTCCTTTTCCCACGTTCTCATCAATGTTTGATCATTTGAATTCCATTTGCGTAATTTCATGCTGGCATTCTTCATGATTGTTTCAGCATCCTTTGATACTTTTAAGGCTTGGGAGATGTCATCAGCACCACTGATTACGTCATCAACATAGAGACAAGTGTCAAGCATTTCAGTTGCTGCTGGATATTGCTCACGGTAATTCTCGATGGGATGCTTAATTGTTGCGGAGAGCAAGAAGGGGCTTACGTTGACTCCAAACATCACACGCTTAAATCTATACACTTGAAACTTGTAGGGATCTGTTTGATTTGATTTAATGTCTGGAAACAAAAATCTAACTGCATCTCTGTCCTCGTCACGTAATGAGATTTGCAAGAATGCACGTTCTATATCTGCGGTGATAGCAATCGTGTTCAAGCGAAAAGAAATTATCATGTGGAATATGTTTGGGTTTAAATTCCCACCTGACCATATACAGTCATTAAGAGATGGTTGTCCATCTTCATGAGAACTTGCATCGAAAACAATGCGCATTTTTGTAGTTAGGCTTTCTTGGCGAAAGACCGCTTGGTGTGGTAAATAGAATACTGCTCTATCAGTTGGTTTTTCAGTTTCTAGAACCCTTTCAATTATTCCTTGAGATTCATATTCTTTCAAAATTTCGGAATATTGTATGTACAGAGTTGGATCACGAATGAATCTTCTTGTTAAGGATTTTACACGTTTTTCTGCTACGGAAAAATTGTCATTTAACTCTTGTGTATGGCCCTTCCAAGGAAACCCAACTTCATAACGACCACTATTGAAACGTACTGAAGATTTAAAATGTTGCATGGCTTGGTCGTCTGGGTCACAACTAGACTCTGCTTTAATTCCTATTGCTTCTAAATCCCAAAATTTTGTTAAATTTCTATCAACCTGATCTTGGATGAAATTGCAAAAATAATATATAGTTCGATGGTTCGTTTTGAATGGAACCTGTTACAATGTAACCAAATACGGAGTCCTGCAATATTATTGAATTGTCATGTAATTTTATTTGTTTACTTTTTAATAATTCATAAAATATTTCACCTCCCAGGAGAATATCAATTCGTTTGGGAATATTAAATTCCGCATCTGTATATCTTATATTTTGAGGCAATTTTATTTTTGTTAAATCCAATGGCTGTGTAGGAACGCAACCAGTAATTTTAGGTACTATGAGAAAGTTAAGTTTTCTTTTAAATGAACTTCCGTTCGAAATTTCAGCGGAAATTCCTTTCCTCACTGAAATGCAAGCTCCATTCAAGCCTACAATAGTTGAATTCATAGAGTATTTTTCCAACCCGAGGAAATTTGACGCTTCCAAGCTACAAAGGCATTTCTGGCTCCCTGAATCGAGGATCGCGTTCATTAAAAGCCAAGCCCCTGTCGCACTCTGAACTTTGACCTTCGCGGTCGAAAGCAAAATGGATTTCTCCCCAATCTCATTGTAAAGACACGTCGCGGTTTGAGGATTTATTATGGTGGCTGGACTCGGGTCATAAATGACCCCTGATGAACTCTGTAGAGAGGGGATATTTCTGTTTATCGCTCGGGGGACACTTGTTTTGCAAAGAAGAGAGTTGTGGTTCGCATAACAAACCCTACATTTCCTGTTCAGTTTCAAACAGTTCTTAATAAGGTGATGGCCTAGACAATTAAAGCATAGATTTAAGGATCTCACTTTGTTGCTTCTTTCTTCAACAGACATCTCGTGAAACATTTTACACTTAAAAATTGGGTGTGTCTCTGAAGGACATAACGGACAGGTTTTTTCATTGCTTTTCACGACAAATGATCTGAATTTTGGAGAATATTCGTTCTTGTTTTTCAACGAAGAATTTCTTTGTACGTTTTCTAAGGCTTGGCTCCTTTTTATTAAAAAGTCTAAAAAATTATTCCACTTAGGCAAATCATTAGAATGTAATTCCATTTCATATTGTTTACGCGATTCATCATCTAGACGTTGAGTTATAACAACAATTAACATTGATTCACACAAAGCGTTAGGTTCTAATTCTAGTTGTTTTAAGGCTCTAAGATGACTCTGAACTGAATCTATTAAACTTCTGAGATGAAAAGCAGATTCAAACTTTATTTTGTTAGGATTTAAAAGTTCAGCAATATGACTATTTACAATTAATCTTTTATTTTCGTATCTACCTTCTAAAGCTTCAAATAAAGATGAGTAAGAATCGTTTACAGTTTGCAATTGTTTTGCATGGCCTTTCAGGGCTGATTGCAAATAATATAGTTTTTGCGAGTCTGATAAACAAGTGTTATCATGAATTAATGATACAAATTGGGATTTAAATTGCAACCAATCAATATATTGTCCCGAAAATTCCGGTAAATTAATGGATGACAGTTTCACATTGTAATTAGCAAAATCATTTTTCACTGATAATTCAGAGGTATTCACATTAGAAGATTCAAGTAAGGTATTGAGACTCACCTCTAAATTATCTGCGTCCACTTCCATCGTGTCCAAACTGGCCTCGAAATCCATGAGCTCTTCATCCGAAAGAATCCTGTAGCTTTCGGTCCGAAGTTTGTCTATTTTTGCTTTCACTTCAGAAAGCGATGCGAGTTTAGTTCTTATTTCAACTTGATTCAATGGTGAATCCACATTTTCCAAGGAGTTTCTAATGCGTGTGATCTGACCGAGCAGATGTGCTTTCCTTCGGTTAAACACGGTGAGTTCTGATAGTTCTTTTGGAGCCATTTTGATTTTTGGCTCGGGCTCGACACCGACCACAAAACTGGGTGAGGTCGATAGCTCTGATTTTAACCACAAATGGTATGGTTATTCTAGAAATGTCTAAAACGGATTATGAGCAGACTTTGAGTTATGTATAACTTGACTGCTCAAGCAAAAGGCGTGCACTGTATACTTTAAAAATTGTTTGTTTATTGAGGACGGTAGGTACGTCCGCTCTGAGGATGCATTACAAGCATACTGACGAAAATGTAAACAAGGAGGACTACTAGCTCCCTCTGCACATGCGGGTCGTAACAGTACCAAATTTCATTAAAATCTGTTCTTTAGTTCTTGGCATAATTGACAAAATTTAAAAATTATCTTAAATTTGAACTTTAATGCCCATGTATATTTCCTGTTACAATTTTATTTTTTCAAACCGATAACTTCTACAAGATGTATTCAATAATTCAAAATTCGTTCCGTTTCTAAAATGAAAAAAAATTGTAATTATATGTGTTTCAAATATTATATATGCCATTAGATAGGAGTAATAAAATTAATTTTGAAGTCTTTATTAGGAAACATGATGAAACTACGAACACAAATAATTTAGGACATCACGGAAAATTTGAATTTTGTTCTTCCACTCGTTTCACACAAATGATATTTAAATACAATTAATTAAACAAAAACATTTCTTCTACTAAACTATCTTCTAGAATTTTGGAGAAATTCAATAAAGCCTAGCATTTCTTTTTATACTTAGTATTAGGGAAACGCACAAAAACTAAACGTAAACCAATGCCATTAATTTTTTCTTCATTTCAAGTAATAGTTTGATGATGTATTACCATAACTAAGTTCCCTCTCTCTTTCTCTCCAAAAATGGAGAATTAAGGGGTGTTGGAAAGCTAAAATCTTATTTTTTTTGACAATTTGAGATTTTTACATTTTCAAATTGTATAGATTTTAACCTTTCTTAAAATATCTTACTTGAACCTCTAGGGTATTTAGAAGCCCTTAAAACGTATTTTTAAATAATCGTTGAATTTGGGCCACGCCCATTTTAATGGCGAAAATTGTAAACAAATTACTTTGTTTTTGCTTAATAGTGTAACGACTGATATGAACCAAAACATGTATCTTTTATTTTAAATTGAGCCCTTTATTTTTTTATTTCCCAGCCAATTAGAAGTCTCACTGTATACATTAAAATCAATTTATCTCAAAATGTAAATTTTAATGTGCGATGTACCGTTTCTGAGAAACTACTGCTCACAGGTATGTAAATTTTTTATGAATTATTTATAATGATGTCTAATATATACTAAAATGAGCCTTTTTTAAAACACTCAAAAATTTAATTTTACAAATTTTTTTAAGTAAAAATGGGTCAAATTTCGCAATGTTTGATAAAATATTTCATAATTTCTTAAAAATTCAAAATTAGCTAAAAGCTCATTTTTAGTATAATAAAGAGAGGTGTACTTTAATAGTATGAAAAATTTCAAGCATGTACATAAAACAGATTTTGAGAAAAGGTACATGGAAAACAGCCAATTTAATATTGTCAGTATAGAGAGAGAGAGAGGTTTCCAACACCCCTTAAAAAAATCTTATTTATTACAAAGAGAGGGACTTAAGATTAAAAAAGTAACTGTTATCAATTGCATTTTATAATTATTATAATTCTGTTTAAAATAATTTTATCGGCTTCTTTTAAAGTAGTTAAGAATGTGTATGATGTGTATTTTGATCATGAGTGTATGTACATACAAACTGAGAAACAAGTTGAATGAAATACATTATTTTGAAGTGGTATTTCCTCTATAATTAATCTGTTATCACCATGTACCTAAATAATTTGAATTTCTTTTTCTTCGCGAAATTTCTTTCTTAGAATAAGCCCTTAGTGTTTTTAATTTTAAAGTGGAGAAAATGACTGTCTATTATTTTTCCCTCACACTAATGAAACACAATGTTTTAATAATTACAATCTATTTAAGTTACTTCATTGAATTATACTTATTCCTTAGATGATTTTATAAACAGATTATATTCCCCGACTTATTCGAAAACGGTACACTTTCAATCGCTTAAGTTTTTGCAAATATACTCATGTTTTTCTTTTAAATTAAATATTAAAGATTCTTCTTAAATTTGATTTTAGAATTTTTATAACTTACCTTATTAATTACTACTTTTTTCGACTGTTTCACAGTAACAACGATATAACTTTATTTATGTTATGTTATATGTAATATAAATGACTACTATATTGCATAATTCAATGAAATAAAGGCTACATATCAACTGGGATCTGGTTCAGTTTTAAGTCATTCAAAGAAAAATTTAAATATTCTTGATCAAAAAATTTAGTTATTGTTAATTATTACAAAAAATCGTTGCACTTTCTGCTACGACTGATATATTTGTTTGAAATATCGGAATTTTTTTCAAATATTCTTATCATCAAAAAGACGATTTAGAATTTGCATTTTGTTATAAAATACTTTGTTTACTATTTTAAAAGATTTCCCTTATTTTTCTGTGTAATTTTTATAAAATTTCCATTATGCTTTCTAAGAAAAAACCGTAGCAATAAAAGCGGATATATTAAATTGTTAGGAAAACTATATGTTAAAAACAATGTTAATACTTCCTTCAGATAAGAAAGTACATGGTTAAAATTTAGATAATTAAAAATATTTCAAGTATAAAAATAAAATTGTTTATAAAATACTTTGTTGTAATACCAGAGTTTTACAAAATCCGCACTATGAACATACTATCCATTATCACCATAGAGTCGTACCTGTCAAAAATATCAATGGACACCACACATATTCATTTCTGTTACCTCGTTCAGAATCCATTTTAGCCAATCATCATACAGAACTTTTGTTTCCCGTTCTTGTTTCCCGCTTTTTTTATCCTATTAAAATAATATGAAAAGATACTAAAAGAGAGCTTTTGTTCACAGTTACAGGTATTGATCCAAAAGATTCAAACTGCTTTCGCGCTTTTCCTCATCTTTATATATCACATTCTTATTACCGCGAATTTTTTAAAAATTCTTACTCAAAAAGCTTTTTATTCATTAGTGTTTTTTAACTTCCATCGCCTGTGCTCAAAGATAAAAACGTTTCAAAGAGGTTTGTGCAATTGCAGGGTCTTATTTCTCGTCAAGAGAAAAGTTCGAGTAAAGTTTTTGTTCTTTCTTCTGTTCTTTATTTCGGATTTTAACTTTTTTACCATATTTTTCTTCTTTAATAAATTGAGCGAGAAAAAGAGGAAAAGAGTTAGAGATCTAAATCGAAAGCGAAAAACTTTGAGATAAAAATTTGTTCTGAAATAAGTTCACAGGTACCGAAGTTATTACTTGTAGAAACTTTCCCTCTTTATTAGCCTTACAAATTTGAGGCATGCAGTTTTAATTTTAAAGGAATTATCTCATTTCATGTTATGGGCTTCTTTAAATATTTGTCTAAAATTTAAAATTATCTTTCGTGGAAGTTGTCTCGAGATCTTAATGATTTATTCCATCATCTTTTGAAAAGTTAGGCTTATTATGGAATGCTTAATACTTTTTATAGATGGCCATACTACAACTTCTAATAACTCAATTTCCAATTTTCAGATTCAATATAGTAATACTTATGCATATTAATCACTTGTGATGGTAGATTAAATTATTTGTTTACATATGAATTCGAGCATTTCATAACTGTTTGGGAGTTTGCGTTGATTTTCATCTACACACCCTGCATTAAATATTCATAGTACACATGCAATAAAATGCAATATTTTACAATATTAGAACGCAGTATTTTTTTCTCCTTTGATGTATTCATCTTGACAATAAAGCAAGACATTCATTTTTTAGTTATTTCAAAATAACAGTCATTCGTCTGTCATCAAAATAGTTAAAAATACCGGTTTATATAAAAATTTCGAATAACAACAATGGTATCAAACTTACTAGACAGTTTAAGAATATCGAACAATGGACTAGTAACTTTGAACGCAAAGATTGTTTTAGATGGAATCGTTCTTTTCTTATTCTTTCTAAGCAAAGAGTACAATTTTAAGGGAAATAAGACAGTATATGAGGTCTCTCATTTTGATAAATTTGGAACATACTTATGGAACCTATGTTTGAAGAAACAAAGATAAAATGTAAAAATACAATTTTGTAGATTGGTGGTGAAACAAAATAGAAGTATGTGAGGTTTTTTCCCAGAACATATGTTATCCTGAAATTCGTATGGAAACATCAGATTGCACTGCAGTGTAGTATTCAATAAATATTTCATTCACTTTTTCCATATCTCTCTTTCAATATTATTAGAAAATACTCAGTATTTTGAAATATATTTTCCGAGAAAAGAATTTTTTTTCGAATTGTTGGCATGTTTTGGAACTCTAGAGATGAAATGTCCGGTCCCAATCAAATTCAAATAATATTTAGATTCGATGCGTTACGTTGTATTTCAGTAAAACAAATTGAATGAAACGGAAAATATTAATCAAAATATGGGAATTCTGAAAATAAATTTTGCTTGGCAGGAAACTTCTCAAATAAAACTATTATCTGTTCAAAACTAAATAATAAAATTTTTCCATGACACAGGATACATTTATTTCGCAGAAAAATAATACGTAGAATGTGTTTAAAATAATATACCTACGTTTTTTTTCCTCAAAAGACCAGAATATTGTTGAACTTATTATTGTTAGTGTTGAATTCTGAAGCTACCTGACTAAAGGTATTTATAATTTTCAGCCATGATCAAGTGACGAGACCAATAACTGAGATGATAACCTGTTCTCCCATACCAGGGCTGGACAAACCAAAACCGCTGTCTGGGGCGGCCATTTTTAATAGTGGCATTTGGATCAAATTTGGAAAATAATTTTTCATGTTACAAAAAATTTGATATATTTTCTGAAATATTATTGAGATTGAATTTGGTATTTTTTAACGTTTCTTATTTCCTTATTTTGTACTGTGTATGTTTGATGACAGTTTTCTTTTGCATTGAAACTTCAAGGATTCGAGGGGGCTATATGTTAAATTATGAAATTTTATGTTTACACATCTTTCACTAGTAACTTTCTCCCCATCCATGAGTGGGGTCACAACGGATATTCCTTTTACCAATACGATGTTCGGTATCAACTATTCTGAAAGGCACAGAGGTAATAAGAGTTTTTAACATATAAGCTCGCAGGAGGTATTTTACTTTAGTCTTAAGGTATCCGACTACCCTAAAACCATGATTTTTTTCAAAAATCGGCAAAATTTTTATGATTTTATTTTATAGACCATTTTATTAACTTAATAACAATACCAAGTACTTTATTTTCCTCCACTAGAACAAAACTACAAGCGTTTTAGTAAAAGCAAATGCCATAACTTTACACAAGATGTCAAATTTTGAAATGCGTTTTACGCGAAACGTGTTTTTTTCGAAAAACTCACACGGGGACCGTGATTGCTCAAAATGTTTTGAAAATAATTAGCTGAAATTTTTTGCTTATGTTCTGCATAACAGTAGAAGTGTTTTGATCTTCAGATTTATCAATAACTGTTTTATTTCAAAATTTGCAGCTCTTTATGTGAATATAGTCAATGTTTTTTTAGCAATTTCGTATAATGACTTAGATAAAGTGCTATAGTTTTTGTAAAAAATTAAAATATTTCTTATCGTGAAGATCACTTCAAACAGGAATAACAAAGTAACACATCAAAATTGAAAAATTGAGAATTTGTTCATAAAATCTTTGTAGAGAGCGGGCCCCGTTTATGTAATTTTTCGTACATTTTTACTAGTTTTTTCCCATTTTAATAATAATAATTTTTTTTTTACCAATTTTAGGATTTTTTTCCTTAAAATATACTATATAAATATAAAAATCACAAAAAGATCTCCATATTTCCTTTTTTTCAAAAAAAAGTTGTCGCAAGTAGTCGGATACCTTAACTGTAGTTATTATAAGTTAAAATAAAAACGCTTGTGATCCCCACCATGAAGAGATGCTTTTTCTCGAAAAAAAAATTAGCCTTCTAAAATCGGTTATTTGATCTTTTGAAATTGTATCAGGGGTGTAGCTATCACCGTATCAAAAGAACGAGGCACTTAATTTAAGGTACCCCAAAATGAATAAGCAAGACATCGCAAAATGTAAAGCGCACTCCCCCCCTCCAAAAAAAGTCTCCAAGGAGTTTGGATACAAGATCCACTCAGGACTAGCTCCGGCAATGAACCATAACGAGTAATTTTGTGCTAAATTTGGAATTATTTTGTATTTTTGGAACAAAATATATTTACACACACACACACACACACACACACACACACACACACACACACACACACACACACACACACATATATATATATATATATATATATATATATATATATATATATATATATATAATCCGAAACATAAAAATTCACAGATAGTTAGAACATAAGATAACTATACTAAATATGAAGAAATAGGCATAGTATTACAATAACATACAGATAGCCTTAGGAACCAAAATTGCAGGTTTATATAGGTATATATGATATAATATATACATAGTATATACATATAATATACACATACATATAGATATATATATACATATATATATACGTATGCATATATATGTATACATATATAAATATATATATATATATATACATATATATATACATATACATATATATGTATACATATATAGATATATATATACATATATATATATATATACGTATACATATATATTTATACATATAAATATATATGTATACATATATAGATATATATACATATATATATATATACGTATACATATATATTTATACATATATAAATATATATATATACATATATACTAATATATATATATATATATCTACATATACATATATATATGTATACATATATAGATATATATACATATATATATATATATATATATATATATACGTATACATATATATGTATACATATATAAATATATATATATACATATATATATATATATACAGGTGTTTCAGCTAAGATGTTACAAACTTCTAGGAGAGGTAGGGGACAACAAGACGACTCGAAGTATATAGGCAATGCTGGGTCGGAAATGCTTTCCTAAGGCTCCACGCGCCCACAAAATTTAGGGTGCAAAACTTCAACTGGTCTTAAAAACGGGAAAAAATGTCGAAATGCTTTGGGTTTTGGTCAAAATTATTGTTATTATTTGTTATTTCATAAAAAAAAAATTCTGAGCAATATTGCTGCTAAAACATCGCTAGAGGGCGCTTTAGACTTTGGAACGCTCGGAAAAATATTTTTCAATATTTTTTAAGTTTTTTGATGGCTTTCATAAGTTGAAATTTAACTTGAATTTTGATACCAGATTTGGTATTCTCCAGGAAAATTGATGTAAAAAATCGAACTTTGTTCAGGGCACTTAAAGCACAAACGGTGCTAAAAAACGAGCAAAATGTTGAATTTCGGTGCGGTTTGTACGAAAAGCATTCCCTTGTTGACTAATTTGTTCAAAACAAATTTTGACATTGTTGCCAAATTTAAAAGCCAGAGGTGCTTCAGACAAAAAAGGCGACTTGGAAACTCATTTCGACCGAATTTTGTGTTTGGGTGATTCCGAGTCATCTAGGTGTACTCTTCCACCAACGAGGTATAGTACACCTAGACGACTCGGAATAACATAAGAAAGGTGGTTCGGAAATGCCTTCCTGAAGCAGTAAGACAATCGAAAGCCTGATACGTAGCCCAGGAATTGCAAGTGTCGTGGCAGTGAATAAAGCGAGCAGGGTTCTCGGCGAAAATTTTAGCGAGAGAGTGTTAAAGGCAGAATATGCAAATTTCACCGTCTAGAGTTGAATTAGCCGCCAGAGGGACAGAACGATATGAAGGAGTCCGCTGGAAGGAGTTTTATTTCCATCGCACACAGACTGGTTGTACGATGACAGAGTACACGAACGCAGAGAAAGCAGATATGATTCTGGCGTACGGGGCCACAGATTGTAATGTTCGAGCCGCTCAGAGGTTGTACGCCGAAAGGCATTCTGTCAGGCGGACTCCATCGCTCATACCATGTTTGCTCGCCTACACCAGCAATTATGTGTGCGACCGGTTCATCTTGCTGGAAGGCAGCACGTAATCGAGATCGGACGGCACGTACCGAATTGAACGAGTGCGCTTGTACCAGATATGGTAGAGACCACTCTTTAAGTACACGAGTATCGCTAATGAAATCGGGTTTCATGGACAATAGCGTTTGGAGGATTCTCGATGATAGTGCCCTATCCATTTCACTACCAGCGTCCAGTCACTAAAAGAATGTGACTTTGCACCTCGTCAGCCCAAGTAGTGGTACTTGCAGCAACGAATTGCAAATCCCACGAGTGCAGCCTCCGTGTTGTTGACAGATGACGTCTTTTCGAGAGAGGGTATTTTCAACACCGGAGGCTGCAAAAGCCACTTCGTTGCTGCAGCGAACCCACTGTAACACGTACTGAAGGGCTGCACAGGATCGTTTCTTAACGTAGGGGACTGGCATTCTGGGGATCATCTAATAGGACCCTACATTCTGCCTAATCGTCTGATTGGTCCACGCTACCTGATATCCTTGGAACAAGTTTTGCCAGAGTTATTGGACAGCGCACACGTTACCGCTGCGACTCGTACTTCCATGTGGTTCAGCAAGATGGTAGTCCCCGCACATTTCAGTATTTCTGTTCGGAATCACTTGGATGCAACATGTGGTGAACGATGGATTGGCCGTGGTGTAGGTCCAGTGCATTGGCCTCCCCGATCGTCAGACCTTTCTTGTCTGGATTATTTCTTCTGGGGGCAAATGAAATCCTTGGTGTACGAAACACCCGTAAATAGCGCCGAGGAACTTGTAGCACGCATCAGTGCAGCAGCTGGGGAAATAGGAAACACTCAGAAATGTTATCGAATGTTCGACGCTCCATGAAGCGAAGAATTGAATCACATGCGGCGGGCGTCAGTTCGAACACCTCCTTTGACAGCAGTTTTTCCTTCTTTTCTTTACTTTTTCTTTTATGATTCATGCATAGCTGTTAGTAAACAGCTTTTTTCCTCCTATTTTGAGTCTTTCCTTGTGTTTTACTTCTTGTGATTTGGTACTTGTGTTTTTTATCCCTCTTTTACTAAAATTTTTACTGCTATATAATTACTTCTTTGCAACACAGACCAACTTTCGAATCTCATTTAGGAGGAAAAATTGCTAGTAATTATTCGGCTTACACCCAAACACAAAATTATCGAAATGAGTTTCGGTCGCAAATGCCTGTCTGAAGCGCCTCTGGCTTTGATTAATGGCTACCAAGTCAAAATTTATTTTGAACAAATTAGTCAGTAACGGAATGCTTTTCGCGCAAACCGCACCGAAATCCAACATTTTGCTCGTTTTTTAGCACCGTTTGTGCTTTAAGTGCCCTGAACAATGTTCGATTTTTACATCAATTTTCCCTGGAGAATACCAAATCTAGTATCAAAATTCAAGTTAAAGTTTCAACTTATGAAAGCCATAAAAACTTAAAAAATATTGAAAAATATTTTTTCCGAGCGTTCCAAAGTCTAAAAGCGCCCTCTAGCGATGTTATAGCAGCAATATTGCTCAGAATTTTTTTATGAAATAATAAATAATAACAATAATTTTGACCAAAACCCAAAGCGTTTCGACAAATTTTCCCGTTTTTAAGACCAGTTGAAGTTTTGCACCCTAAATTTTGTGGGCGCGTGGAGCCTTAGGAAAGCATTTCCGACCCAGCATTGCCTATATACTTCGAGTTGTCTTGTTGTCCCCTATCTCTCCTAGAAGTTTGTAACATCTTAGCTGAAACACCCTGTATATATATATATATATATGTATACATATATAAATATATATATATATATATATATATATATATATATATATATATATATATATATATATATATATATATATATATATATATAAATAGATATACACTGCTGGACAATTTCTAAGGACGGATAACACTGTCATCCATAGCAACCACAAATAGAAAAGGGAGCAAAATGTGGAAAATTAGAATAAGTGCGGGATATTAGTAAGAAGTATGAGTATGCAAATATTTTTCCACGTCTGTTCATCACATGATAGCGTGTTCATAAGAGCTTTAAAGGTTTTGACGCGTGTGAACAGTTGTTGTTTCAAGTCAAATGTTTACAGGAAAGATTTAATAGACAAATTTAAAACGTTTTGCATGTTTTTCCGACATCACATAGATGATTTTATGCGTGGCCGAATTATTGGAAAGATCGAAGAAGGGTAAAAAATAACAGATGTTGCCAGGGAGTTCGACATAGCTCACAGCGTTGTTTCACGGCTGTGGAAGTCATTTAAAATTACTGGAATGTGTAGTAGATGGCACGGGGGAGGTCGTGTTAGAAGAACGACGCCTGCAGAAGACAGATATATCGTCCTATCAGAAAAAAGAACAGGCGCACCACAGCTAAGCAGGTGGCAAATCAGTTTCTTGCTGCCTCAGGAAAGCAGATCTCCCGAAATACTGTTGTCAGACGTTTGAGGGGAGGAGGACTATACGCACGCAGACCTGTTGTGCGTGTCCCATTGACCAGAAAGCACCGTACTGCCCGTTTGCAATGGTGTCGTGAGCATCACAATTGGACTGAGCAGGACTGGGCGTGCGTACTATTCTCAGATGAGAGTAGGTTCAGTCTGTCATCGGATTGTAGACGCCAACTTAACTGGCGCGAGAGCGGTACTGCTTATCGTCCAGAAAATATCCAGGAAAAGGACCGATATCCGACGTGCAATATCATGTGTGGGCCTACATCATGATCAATGGCCGCACGCACTTACATGTGGTTGCGAATGGGACTATGAATGGCCAACGATACATTGATGAAGTTCTACTTCCTCATGTTCGTCTTTTCCGTGGTGCTGTCGGTGATAAATTTGTTTTTATGGACGACAACGCAACATGTTATCGAACACTCGCTGTTGAGGATTGTCTGGACAGCGAGAGTGTTCAACGTCTCGTATGGCCAGCGCGTTCTCAAGATCTAAACCCCATTGAAAATGTGTGGGATGCTTTGGCGAGGCAAGTTGCTGGTTGAAACTATCCTCCGACAAACAAGAACACCCTCATCCGTGCACTCACAAAGGAATGGGATACATTGCCTCAACAGCTGCTGGATAATGTTGTGCAAAGTATGTTACGACGTGTGGAATGTTGCATCCCACTCCACGGTGGACATATCCCGTACTGATACCTTTCTTAAAGGTGCCTGCTGACTTTTAGATGCATTGTTCCATTTCTCCGTACGCAGATCAAATGAACATTTTTTTTTCTTTCAGATGTTTCACAGCTTTTGTACTTTCCAGAACAATAAATATTCTTTATTCTAATGTCTGAACAGTGTGGCAACTCTATTTTATCCTACTACACCTCATGTCTCGCTTAATGTTATGCTACATAGCAATTTGTGATCCGTCCTTAGCAATTGTCCAGCAGTGTATATATATACATATATATACATATATACACATATATATACATATATACATATATGTATATGTATACATATATATGTATATATATATGTGTAGGAAATCTGTATTCTTTACGATTTCGAATAATTAGAATATTTTAATTTCCAGTGTACTTCGAGAGAGAGATATGTAGGAGATGGTGGCCTCAAACGAACTGAATTGAATTTAGAGGCCAATCGAGGAACTCGGAGCGTTTGACGTCAAACGCATGAGGCATCTCAATGCCCAATCAGGGATTCGAGCGATGACGTCGAGCGCTTATAATCCCTAAGCGCGGGATCGTTTTTTTTGCTTGCTTACCTTCACTCGCACACCGGACACGACGGAGTGAGCTCGATGCCTCTTGGCCTTCAGAAACGGCATTTCTTTAAACCTAGAAATGTTTGACGCCCCCCATCTCTACAGGTGAATCCTGTTCTCTTTCCGAATTAACTTTTAATCTATTTTCTTGTAAGCAATTTAAATCTTTAAATATAATCTGTTTTCTTACTTTAATAAATTGATTTGTTCTTTAAATTTGGTTCATGCTTTCTTTCGTTAAGAATTTTATCATTGCCTTTAGACACCCGTCCCACAAATTGGGGGCTCGACCGGGATGTTAAACTCGTTTCTTCGTATTAGGCATTTGCCTATATATATATATATATATATATATATATATATATATATATATATATATATATATATATTTAGCAATAGCCTTATTCATTATTTTTTCCTCGTGCTCACCTTTTCAGCGACTTTTCTTTTTTTTTTCAAAACGTCGAGACCTCACCCGTCCGTCGGGGTGTCAATTTCAGCTTCCTTTCTAATGTATTTTTTTAAAGTTTGCTTTGGAAAGAGTTCGCCAGCGATCTTGAGTGCGTCGTCAACAATTCCAGTGAAATTCAATTTGCATCGTTCAGGAATTTCGTCGTGATACATTCTATTTTTCCGTGCGTCGTCGCCGAGAATCAGCGAATCGCCAGTTTATTTTAGAGAAAGGCCTGCCAGCGATCCTAAGTGCTTCGTCATCCATTCCAGTGAGGATCAGTTTGCATCGTTCAAGATTTTCGTCGTGATCCATTTTGTCTTTTCGAGCGTCGTCATCGAGGGTCAGCGAATCGCCAGTTAATTCCCGCCAATGATCCTAAGTGCATCGTCATCCATTACAGTGAAGATCAACTTGCATCGTTCAAGATTTTCGTCGTGATCCATTTTGTCTTTTCGAGCGTCGTCATCGAGGGTCAGCGAATCGCCAGTTAATTCCCGCCAATGATCCTAAGTGCGTCGTCATCCATTACAGTGAAGATCAACTTGCATCGTTCAAGAATTTCGTCGTGATCCATTCTGTCTTTTCGGGCGTCATCACCGAAAATCAACGAATCGCGCCAGGTCAGTGTGGTACTTTCTTATCAAATAACGATTGCAGAAATTTACGAAACTATCGTCTGTTCATGTCATTTTAAAATTCTTTATTCATGTGATTAATAACTAAGAATCGTGAATATTTTATTTTCTCCTCGCATAAATTCGTTTCGTAAAAGTATTTTGTAATAAGAGTATGTTGTCTAATTAGCGGTAGTTGTGGCTAACTAAATGATTCGATTGCGAATAGGAATGATTTGTGAAAATTGTGCATTGTTTTAGATAATATTTTTAGCAACTGGGAAATAGATATTTTGTCTATTTTTTTAAAATACTTTTTACGAATATTTTGTGGTTTATTTTTAATTTATGATATGTTATTATTAAATTTAAGGAATGCTGCTTTGCTATAGATTCTTCCAGTGTGTTTTTATTGATTACATTTTGAGAAATTGAGATATTACTGTCATAATTTTTCGATTTCGTTGTATTAATATTTTTAGTGTCGATTTTAGAATTTTTTAGTATATGTTCATTTTATTCATATACCTGTTATAATTGTATTTTTATCTACGTTTTGTCTCTCCTCTTGGTTGAGTAAGGGAGCCTTTTCTGCGTTATTGTATAAACGTTTCGCATCCGGATTAAGTATTTAGGGGAAAATTGGGCTTGGTTTAAAATTTAAATTTGTTCTCTAAGCCGTCGCTCTTGATCTTTGGTTGCAAAAATGGCATTTCTTCTCTCAAAGAAAAAGGAGCATCTAATAGAACTCGCCGAAGAGTTAGGGTTGATCGTCGAAGCGAGCTTGACTAAACCCAAGCTAAAGGATCTCATCGTGAAAAGCCCAGATTACATCGAAGATGATGTCAAGGTAATGATCGATAGCATTGTGAAGGATCGCATACGTACAGAAGAAGAGAAATTGCGACGAGAACAGCGATAATATGAAGAGAAATTGCGACGAGAAGAGCGAGAATATGAATTAGAGAAGTTGCGAATACAGGCTGAAAAGAATGCTAATACTATGAATAACCCCGAAAATGTACAGGCACCGAATGTGATCCACGAAACTTTTCATAAGTTTAATATGAAGGACGATATTAGCTTGAACCTGACATTAGTTGAACGACATGCGGAACTGACATTCTTGCCGAAGAAGGATTGGGTACAGAAGCTTATAGGACTGATTCCTATCGGCATTGCTCATTTGATTGCCAGAGAGCCAGTGGATAAATGCAACGATTACAACCACGTTAAGGGGTTACTGTTAAAAAGATTTAAGTTATCCCCGGAGAAACTTCGTCAACTCTTTATTTCTCACCGAAAATCTAATGAACGAACTTGGAAAGATTTTTTTTATACGAAATACAAACATACTTCGAAGGATGGATTTCCGGTTCAAATGTAGAAACTTTCAACCAGCTGCGAGAGCTAATTATAGCCGACCAAATAAAGAAGAGTGCACCGTACGAGCTTCGGGAGCACTTTTTAGATGGATGGTCTACTGTTAACTCACTGGCCGAGATAGCAGAAAAACTTGAAGAGTATGAAAGTGTCCGAAGAACATTAAGACCGAAATTTTACAATTCATTTGCCAAGGGAAGATACGAAGCCAGCGGATCAAGCGAAACTTACTTTCAAAGAACTGAATATCCCCAGGGTGGAAGTAATAGGCGTGAGAGAAAACATTTTCAATTGAACGGTACCTCCTACTCCGGGAAAAGTAAACGACTAACCTGTAGCTACTGTAAAGGACCAGGTCATTATGCCGTGGATTGTACGAAGCGCCTCAAATGTTCGAAAATTAATAACTATACAGACTCCTCAATCCAAATCTGCTCACGAATCTCTCGAGAAAGAATTAAGACCAGAAAAATAACCATGGGGAACAAGATTATTGAAGCTCTCATTGACAGCGTCAGTTCAGTTTCCCTCATTCGAGAAGATGTAAGCAAAGGAATCATCGAACCTTCGAAACTCTCGAAAGACATTTCAGTATTGATCGGACTGGGGAAGTACGAAGTCAAAACAAAAGGGTCGTTCCAGAGAAAGATTGAACTAGATGGAGAAGAATATTCTCTGACGTGGCATGTCGTACCTACGCCGAGTTTGGAATTTCAAGCAGTAATAGGTTCAGATATACTGGAGCAAGCCTCTGTCTGCTTCTATAAAGAAAGTGTTCAGTTCCGAAAACATGAGGATAAAAATTGTTTCCTGCAAATGCAAGTTTACGAAGCAGAAGTGGAAGACGAAATTGTAGTTCAACATGTTATCAATCCACAAATACGAAGAGAACTGTTTGAATTAATCTCCATCTATGAGCCAAAGAAGACCGAAATGACAAATGTGTGTCCATGAGAATTATCCTGAAAGACGACATACCGGTTTACCAACCTGCACGCCGCTTATCATTTTCTGAGAATCAGGATGTCAACAAGCAAATCGATGAATGGTTAGAACAAGGGATTGTAAGACCAAGCTCATCCGAATATGCGAGTCCAATTGTATTGGTTAAGAAGAAATATGGTACCACCCGGTTGTGTGTAGATTACAGAAGACTGAACCGGAAATTAGTCAAGGATCGTTTTCCATTGCCGTTGATAGAGTATGTATTAGATAGGCTACAGGGAGCCAAAGTGTTCACAACGTTAGATTTAAAAAATGGATTTTTCCATGTTGACGTTAATGAAGATTGCACAAGCACCTCACTTCCTTCGTTGTTCCAGACGGACAATTCGAATTTAATAAAGTACCTTTCGGTCTAAGCACCAGCCCCAGCGTATTTCAAAGATATGTGTATAGTATCTTCAGAGAGGTCATGCGGAAAGGCATTGTAATAATTTACATGGATGATTTGGTGATTCCTGCTAAAGATGAGAAAGAAGGTTTAGAAAAACTAAGGGAAGTATTAGAGGTTGCCTCGAAGTATGGCTTAGAAATGAAGTTTAAAAAATGTCAATTCCTAAGAAGAAAAGTAGAATTTTTGGGCCACGTCGTCGAAAATGGGAAAAAACGTCCTTCAATTGCAAAAACAATAGCCGTCAAGAAGTTTCCGGTACCAACAACAGTCAAACAAGTGCAGAGCTTTTTAGGACTCACCGGTTACTTTCGCAAATTTATTCCAGCGCACTCTCAAATAGCGAAACCATTGAGTGACCTAACAAGGAAAAACAACCCATTTATGTTCGAGCAACCCCAAATGGAAGCGTTCGAAAAGCTTAAGAAATTGTTGATTGAAAGTCCAGTATTAAGCATTTTTCAGCAAGGAAGAACTACCGAATTACATACAGATGCGAGTCAACAAGGATATGGCGCCGTTTTACTCCAAGAAGCAGAAGACGGAAAATTACATCCTGTCAATATATGTCGCAGTAAACGACTCCAGCAGAAGAAAAATATAGTAGCTATGAACTGGAAGTTCTTGCTGTTGTCAACGCTTTAAAGAATTTTCGCACCTACCTTCTGGGAAATCATTTTAAAATCATAACGGACTGTTCAGCTTTTGAAAAGACTATGGACAAAAAAGATTTAGTTACTCGTGTAGTAGCAAGATGGACATTATTGTTAGAAGAGTATGACTACGAGATTGTACATCGTTCCGGCCAGAGAATGCAACATGTAGACGCTCTGAGCAGGTACCCAGTCACCATAATTACAAGCGATACTCTCACCGCAAGACTACAAAGAGCCCAACAAGAAGACGAAAATATTCAAAATTTAATGTCACTAATAGGAACAAATAATGCTACGGACTTTTTTATTAAAAATGAAATATTATACAAATACGTAGATGGCCGCGAATAGTTGCACCAAGGGATATGCCAACAGAGCTAATCAAGTTAGCTCATGAGAACGGGCACTTCTCATCCGCTAAAACAGAAGAAATTGTAAAACGAGAATTTTTTATACCTAATTTAAGCAAACTACAAAACGTGATCATTAACTGTGTATCTTGTATTCTAGCTAACAAAAAGTGTGGGAAAAAGGAGGGATTTTTAAATCCTATTCCAAAAAGAGGACGTGCCATTAAGCACTTATCATGTAGATTTTATTGGACCTTTGCCGTCTACCAACAAAAGATATCAACATATCCTCACAATAATTGATGCCTTTACTAAGTTTACCTGGCTTTATCCCGTAAAATCCACCACCCTAGAAGATGCCCTAGACAAATTAAAGCTACAACAAAAGACTTTCGGCAATCCCAAAAGAATAATAACAGACAAGGGTTCTCCTTTTAACTCCAAAGGATTTGATGTTTATTGTACCGAAGAGAAAATCCAAAATCTGCAGATCACCACCGGCGTACCCCGAGGAACGGTCAAGTGGAGAGAATCCACCGAACTCTAATCCCCGTTTTGACCAAGTTGTCAATCGACGATCCTACAAAATGGTACAAATTCGTAGACCGACTTCAAAGAATTCTAAATAGCACCTCCAACCGAAGTACCAAATGGTCTCCATTTGAACTATTGACTGGCGTTACCATGAGAAATAAGGAAGACCTTTACCTGAGAAACCTATTAATGGAAGAGATGGTGGAAGAATTGCAGGAACAGAGAAACCAACTACGACAAGATGCGAAAAAGAAATATTCAGAAGATCCAAGCAGAAAATAAAAGAACCTACGATGGGAAACGCAAGAAGGCACCTGGGTATCAGAAGGAAGACTTAGTGGCCATCCAGAGAACACAATTCGGATCAGGTTTAAAATTAAGGTCTAAATTTTTAGGACCATACAAAGTAATCGAAGTTAAACCTAGAGATAGGTATAATTTAGAAAGAGTAGGTAACCATGAATGTCCTAAATTAACCTCTTCTTCCGCCGATTTAATGAAATTTTATTTCCTTATTGAACGTATTTTAATTCATTGTGTACTGTGCTTTTCTTTTATTTTTATCTATTGTCATTGGTGTTTTTTGTTTGCGTGAGTTGTGTTGTATTTTCTTAAATTTTTAATGTTCTAGAGCAAATTATTCGACGTTATGTCAAATCACTGGGGTCAGTGATTCAGGATGGCCGAACTTGTAGGAAATTTGTATTCTTTACAATTTCGAATAATTAGAATATTTTTAATTTCCAGTGTACTTCGAGAGAGATATGTAGGAGATGGTGGCCTCAAACGAACTGAATTGAATTTAGAGGCCAATCGAGGAACTCGGAGCGTTTGACGTCAAACGCATGAGGCATCTCAATGCCCAATCAGGGATTCGAGCGATGACGTCGAGCGCTTATAATCCCCAAGCGCGGGATCGTTTTTTTTTTTGCTTGCTTACCTTCACTCGCACACCGGACACGGCGGAGTGAGCTCGATGCCTCATGGCCTTCAGAAACGGCATTTCTTTAAACATAGAAATGTTTGACGCCCCCATCTCTACAGGTGAATCCTGTTTCTCTTTTTCGAATTAACTTTTAATCTATTTTTCTTGCTTAAGCAATTTAAATCTATAAATATAATCTGTTTTCAACGCTAATAATTTGATTTGTTCTTTAAATTTGGTTCATGCTTTCTTTCGTTAAGATTTTTATCATTGCCCCTAGACACCCGTC